>PVIH01026877.1:0-17973 GCA_004025045.1 Sigmodon hispidus | reverse complement strand
CCCTCCTCACCTCTGGTCAGGGTTCGAATCCGCCCCTCAGACACCCCTGCAGTTGGTTTGCTCAGTTCACTCAGTTCAGGGTCGCAGTAGGGCTCCTAGTAGATTCCCTGAGCAGCAGGAGCTGCGGGTGTGGCCAGGTGCAGAGTTCAGCTGCCCCTGCTCCAGAGTGCGCTGGGACGCCGCAGAGAGCACAGGTCCCGGTGGCGGAACCAGAAGCAGATTATTTCCATTTCTTTATATCTATTGATATTTGCTTTTTGACCAATAATGTGGTCAAGTATAGAGAAAGTTCCATGTGGTGAAATATGTATATTCCCTTGTGTTTGGGTGGAAGCTTCCGTAAATATCTATTGAATCCATTTGCATCATAACCTCTGTTAGACCTCTTATGTCTCTGTTGAGTCTCTGTTCGGTTGACCTACCCAAGGGTGAAAGTAGGATATTGAAGTCTCCCACAATAGAAGTCTGAGAATAAATGTGGGGTTTCAGTTTTAGTAGTGTTAATTTTACATAGAAGCATAAATATTCAAGAATCTCATCTTGATCAATTTTTCTTGAGATGAATAAGTAATGTCCACCCTGGTTTCTTTTAATTGATTTTAGTTTGAAGTCTTCTTTATTAGATATTAGGATGGCAACACCAGCTTGTTTCTTAGGGCCATTTGATTGGAAGATTGGAAATTTTTTCCCAACTTTTTACTCTGAGCCTGTATCTGTCTTTGTGGTTGAGGTGTGTTTCTTGTATGCAGCAGAAGGAGGGTTTCTGGTTTTTGTATTCATCATTTTATTGTGTGACTTTTTATATGTGAATTGAGTTCATTTATACTTAGGGATATTAGTGACCACTGATTGTTATTTCCTGTTATTTTTTATGGTAGCTTGTATGTATTTTCTTTCTTTGGCTTTTCTTCTGTGGGATTATCAATTTTTTTTGTGGTTTCATGGGTATATCTGGGATCCTTAGGTTGGAGTTTTCCCTTTAATACTTTTGGAAGGGCCAGATTGGTAGATAGGTATTGTTTCAGTCTGACTGTGTCATGAAATATCTTGTTTACTCCATCTATGGTGAATGATAGTTTTGCTGTGTATAGTAGTCTGGGTTTGCAACCATGCTCTTTTAGTGTCTGTATAACTTCTGACCAATCCCTTCTTGCTTTCATTCTTTCCATTGAATAGCCAGGTGTTATTCTGATGGGTGTGCCTTTATAGGGTTAGGGTTAGCCCTTTTCTTTTGCAGCTCTTAAAAATGTTTTCTTTGTTTTATGTCTTGATTATTATGTTGCTGCAGACTTTTTTTTTTTAGGTTGTATCTATTTAGTCTTATGTAAGCTTCTTGTAACTTTATAGTTTTTCCTTCTTTAAATTGGGAAAGCTTTCTTCTATGATTTTACTGAATACATTGTCTGTGCCTTTGAGCTGGAATTCTTCTCTTTCTATCATTTTCAGGTTAGGTCTTTTTATGGTGTCCCAAATTTCCTGAACATTTGTGTTATGGCTTTTTTGGTTTTAATGTTTTCTTTGACTGATGTATCTATTCCTGAGATTGAGTTTTTCACTCCAGACATTCTCTCTTCCATCTCTTGAATTCTGTTGGTTATGCTTGTATCTGTAGTTCCAGCTCTTTTCTTCAGATTTTCTATTTTCATCTTTGCTTCATTTTATTCCTATTTTATTGCTTCTGTTTCAATTTTTAGTTTCTGGAATGTTTCTTTCATTTGTTGGTTTTCCTTTCCTCGGTTTTCTTTGTTTTCCTTCAAGGATTTGTTCATCTCTTCCAATTTTTTGTTTGTATTTTCTTCTATCTCTTTAAGGGAATTTTTTACCTAGTTTTAAAAGGCTTCTATAATCTTCATACATATGATTTTGAGGTTGTTTCCGTCTGTTTCCTCTTCATTGCTTTAGTCTTGGTGTTGTAGAACCACCTGTTTTATCTGGTGTTGCTTTGTTCTTTATATTGTCATGTGTATTCCTGCTCTGATATCTGCCCTTTGCTTCAGTTGTTTTAGTCGGCTCTTTGTTGTGGTTTGAGGGCTTGTGTGTCTCCTGTCTGCTATGGACATGGGGTCTGCACAGTCTCTGACTTTGTTCTGGACATGGGTCTGCATTTCAAAGGTGTCTGCCTGTTCATCTGTGATGAAGCAGTTGACCTTGGAGGCTAGGCCCTGCTGAGGGAGGTCCCTTCTACTAGGAATTGTTGGGACAGACCCTCCCAGTTTTAGCCTAGGGCCAGTCAGCTAGCTTAGAATCTGAGATCAGGACCCTGACCCTGCAGAGGGATTCTCCATGTGGGCAGTCCAGGAGCTGAGGTTTCCTCACCTCTGAGTTTGCTCTGGACACTCTAGTGTATTTTGTAATTATTTCTATTTTACTGTTATTTATTGTTAATTTCTTTAAAAATATTTGTTTATTTTTATTTGTGTTTTGTGTGTTTGACTGCCTGTATTTCCGTGCACCATGTACATGGTGCTGTTCCTGTGGAGGCCAAAAGAGGGCACCAGTTCCTCAGAAGTGGAGTTACAAACAGCTGAAAGCCTCCACATGGGTGCTGGAAACAAACTCAGATCCTCTGCAAAAACAGCAGGTGCTCTTAACCACTGGACTATTTTTTTTTTCAGCTCAAGTTCTTAATTTCTTATTGTACTTAGTTATTAAATTAAATTTTATCATGGTTATATATATGGGAAAATATATAACATATACAGGACTTAACCTGTCTCCAGTTTGAAACATACTCTGGAAGTGTTTGAATTTTTCTCTGCTGAAAAGAGTGAACTACAAACCATCTTTGCTTATTTAAATGTTTGTTTTTATTTTATATCTCACTGGTGTCAACTCTAGAGGATTAAGATCACATTGGTCATGCATATTATTTATTCCTAGGGCTTAACAAATTAAAATGTGATATATAAACGTTTGTGTATAGTTCTAATTAAAAGAAAAGGATGGGTCCCAAAGTACAGAACTACCATCTACTATGGGCAAGCTAAAGGATGTGCACAAGGTTCAAGTATGGATAAGAAAGCAGAGAAGAGGCACTAATATAGAATGATGCCTGAGTCAGAGCAAGTCTTATCAGTGGATGATAAGGACACACACACACACACACACACCCAGGACCCAGTCCAATGTCTCAATTTTCTGATCTACTTTCTTGTCCATTTAATGGAAGAAGTGTGTTCTTGAAATGTCTTCTTTGTTTGAAATAGTTTGAAAAGGGAAATTTGATTATGTATGTATGCTATTCTGAATCCATTTAACAACTCTTTTCAAAGCATGTTAATGGATGTGGTGAGATATTAGAGCCAGCAAAGCACCTTCTATGCAAGCATGAGGATCTGAGCTAAAGTTCTTATTAAATCCAGGCTTGACAGTGATGCACATGTGTAGTTTCAGTGCCAGAAGCTGGAGTACTTGAATCTTTTCCAGCCAGCCTAGACTGATGGGTGATTTCCATGCTTAGTGAGATATCCTATCTCAAAAAATAAGATGGAGATGGTTGAGGGAGATAGACAATGCATCCTCTGGCTTTCACACATACATGTATGCATGTGCATTTACACTTAGTACTCCTGGCCAGGGTCTCTACTGGCCGGGGTCTGTACTGGCCATTTCCAAACTCCTTTCATTCAAACATGAAATAGACAATCGCTCAGGTTGCAAAATAGCTGGAGCAATAGAACAAATAAAAATATACACTGTCAAGATTGACAGCAGACCACATGAGTAAAAATATTTAAGGACCCTAGGTTATTACTTTTTGTACCAAAGAGAGAGGGGATGATTAATAAGGGGTATCTATTGAGTAGTTACTATTTTGATTAATAAATTGGTTTATGTAACCATTTCTTTAAAGTGCAGGTCTCTTTCCATAATGCACCCAATTCTAATCATATGCAAAAGACAATGAATGGAAAATTGTATCTAAAAATTCTCTTTGCGTATATCAACTTATTACATGTTTACCTGTAATCATTCAGGATGGATCAATTTTCTTATGCTCATACTTATAAATATATCTAAATATAATATGTCTATATTTGATAGCTGTTAAAAGGAGAAGAAACTTACTCTTCTTTTTAAGCATAGAATGTGCATGCATCCTGAGGCAGGGGTTTCTTCTAAGTTGCTAACAGTTTGCCAAGTGTGCTGTTCAGAGAGAAGTATGTCTGCATAGTATATACAGGTAAAGGCCCTAGGCTGCTGAGTCCACCATTAGAAGATGTGTGCATTGCCTCAAACAAGTGGGGTCAGTCCCATGCTTCTAAACTATTCCTTAGGCTTGCCTACCTTATACCTGTACACATAAGTGCACACAGCCAAATAAAATTATATAAAGAACACACACACACACACACCAAACCACCAAGCTTAAATATTCTTCAAGATCTAAGTTACTTTACAGCCACATCTTATAACTTGATAAAAGATAATATTCAGTCTGATCCCTCACAGTTGATGTTATATAACTTTTGGTGATTTCAAGTATAAAAAGTTCCCATCTCTTAAAAGATGAAAATTTAAGGATTCTGAGGATATGGTTTAGGGATGGATAGCTCTTCTATCCAAGACAAAATTGTGAGCTATTGCAATGTAACAGAAAATATCTCATCTTTTGCTCAAGAAGAGCATAAGGACTATGTATACTTGCTTCATTTTCACTTTTAAAGGCATTGGGAGTCCCTAAAAAATAATCACTTTAAAAGCTAGCCAGCATTGTCTCAGAATGAGCTTTCGCTATTCCTATTTTCTCATCATGCAATATCTTACCCTATAAGCAAGACTACCTCTGTACCTCACCCTCCTCTCTGGCTCTGTCTTCAAAGACTTCACGGCCATGAAGGTTGTGCGTTGTTTCACTCCTGTTACACTGTAGTGAAATCAGAAGACCTGGTTAGGAATCTGGGTGTTGACCAAGCAAAGCAGTGCTTTTGAAAGCATGTTCCCATGGTCTATCTCCATCCTGACCCTCAAATGCAGATTTTGAAACCTAAATGTTCAAGATACAGGTTTTAAAAATTAAGACTATCGTATTTTGTTTGTACAGTATAATAATGAGAACAAAATATATTTTGGAAGAGGTCAGTCTTTAAATAATCCTAAAAAACAAATCTTGTAATTCTTAATAAAACAATGTAAAAGTGACTGAAGCATCTAGCCTTTAATAATTCTGTCAGGTCATTAGATAAAGGCAGGTAATTTTAGAATGTTCTACAATTACATGTTAAACTAAAGATTGCCTTTACTCAGTGTGGTAAATTTTTTAGGATTTCTATTGTAGTGTTTATTTTTCTCTGTATAGAAATACTTAACATATTTTGGGGGGCAAATTATTCATCTTCCTAAGCCCAGTTTTATTTTTTTCATTTATCAGTAGTTACGTGCAGCATAACACAATGTATACAATGCATTTGTGTATTTGAGCATGCACATACTCTTACTCCCAGTGTGTGCAAATTAAGTCAAGTAGACATAATGAGTCACTTCTTGTCTATTAATATAGGTTTTAGAGGAACCACCTCTGTCCCATTTTTCCCATTGGAGAATACTATGGAGGAACACATTAGCCTTCTCAAATGCACTGGCCTAATGCATTCTCTTTTTTGTTACATGTACTTGTCACCTTTTCAAGGTTTTCTAATATCTGTACATCAAATTCAGATTACAAGGCACCTGGGCTGGAATCACACTGGTCTCTTGGCTTTTTACAAAACCTTCTAAAGCCTTGTCACTTGCTTGATGCAAATCATGTCAAGCCTTTACACAGAAGAATGAGGAAACAGGACCACAATAAACATGCTGAGAATAAAATCAGTAATTATTAGGTCAGAGGCAGGTAAGTGCAATTATTTCTTTACTGAACAAAGACAGATGGAGAGTAGCTGGCTCTGCAATGGGGGCAAGGTTTACAAGGACTGGGATGTTCAATCTGTGAGCCTACATGCATCCAATACCCACATATTACCTCTTATGTATTTTTTTCTTCTGTGCCATTCTTTCTCTTTGTTTTTAAAAAGCAGTTTTAAATTGGTTACAGTTTCCTCCCCTGCACATACTTGTTTCTTTGCTTACAGGCAAGAAAAGGAAATTAAGCATATCTAAGGATTTAATGTTCAAAATCACCTTTCATAATTGGCTTAAAGGGTCGAGGCATGTTTTTCTCTCCATCTCTTAGTCTTAATGCTATTTCTTCTCACAGGGGACATCTGTGAATAATTGATAGCACTTTCTTGGGTAAATGAGCTGTTTATTGGGACATTATAAATAATATTTGTAATCAAGTTTATTTTCAAGCTGCTTTTAAAGTCTTGGTGCTGTGCTAACAGAATAGAAAATGCTAAATGTTTGAGGGAGTCATGTAAACTCTCAAGTGGTAAGGGTGTGAGCTGGACTTAACAAATGGAATTTATGCCCTCTGAGGAAATGGAGATGCATTTGGTGCCTCACAGAAGCTTGTAGATTTGTAAAGGATGTTTCTAAAAGGAAGTAGAGTGTTTCTGCTACATACTGGGAACCATGGTTCATGGCTCACTTGGGACATCTGGATCCTGATAGACTCACCTGGCAGATGTTAGACTCACCTGACATTCCTCCACAGGTGAGGGAACTGTGGAGGCTGAGAAAAGCTAGTTACTTCTTTAATGCATAGTAAAGTGGACAATTTACTAACTTGGGGTTGGTATGAGTTGGATTATGAATTTGTAGGCATTTCACTCTACTATAATCATACATCTCTATGACCTGGCTTCATTCTGAGTTCAGTGGTTTTCTGAAGTGTCTTGTCAGTGAACCACTTCTAAGTGTCCCTTCTCTGGTCCAGTCAGTAAAGCTGTTTTTGTCTGTTTTGTAGAGAGGTCTTTAAGTGTTGTATTTCAATAAATAGTTCTGCTGCTAAGAGGAATCTGAAAACCACATCTGGGTGAGAATAAAGATCTATCTTATGACACAAGGATATTAGCACATACAAAAGCATAACTGACATGTAAAAAGGGAGGGTGGGCTGAGAGATAGTTTTCTCCTTTCTCTGCTCCAAAAGATGTAGTCAAAGAAAATTCTAGAATGATCCCATTTGAACAGAGATTCAGCATCTTAATTTTTCATTTTGCTCACTCACCCACACTGTGTCATGATTTCCTTTTGCTCAGTTTCTACATATGTGGCCTGACCACACTCTCCCACCAGACAGTTGCTGTGATGATCCAAAGACAAATTAGTCTGAAAAGCAAAATATTGCAAAATTATAAAGTATTGCCATTCTTGCATTTTCTAGTTTTTAGGAAGTTGGAAGATCATCAGGAATTGATCTGAACACCACATTTATGACTTCAAAGGCAAAGCAATAAGAATTTAGGCTGTTTTAACATGGGGCAGATGGGAATGTAAAATGCATAAAACCATTTCTAAAGGCTCATTTAGAACAATTACTTTAGAGATAATGGTTTATTAAGTTCATAATATCTGCCCTTGAGTTTTAATTCTGCTGCTCATTTTTAAACTTCCAAGTGAAAGATAAAATATAAATCACTTTGCTATTCCCCAACCTCACCTTTAATTGTCAGTGCAAATATATGCTGAGTTTAAGAGGATGTAATAGCTGACATGAGACCAGATTATTACTCAGCTCACACAGACGGAGATGGTTCCTCAATGTCTTCCTCTTCTTTATGCCTATTTTCCATCTACAACCAGTTATTAACATGTGATTATATATATATATATATATGAAGAAAATATACTATCAGCTCCAATAATCTCAGTTTAACATTCAAATCAACTTACACTTGAGTGTGCAGAAAGGTCAGCCTTCTTCTTACTGATAGCAAGGAACACTGTGGGCCCTAATGGATGGGTAGCCATTGCTTTCCAGGTAGCCTCGAGAGAATTCTTGATGAGTAGTGAGCTCTCTATAGCTTGTCAAAGGTGTCTTCAGTTTTGGGTGACATTTGTTTCTAAGCAGTTAGGTTTCAGCCCACTTGCACCCTGCTTATTTTCCTGGACCCTGTTGGATCAAAAAAATCTCCTTCTGATGAACTGTCTTCATTAACCTCATATAGACCTTAAATGTTCAGATGTCCTCCTCCCTAATTCCTTTTTCTTTCTTTTCATTATTTCTGTTTTTCTACTCTTCCTCTACTTTTATTTCATTTCACTCACCTCCTCTTGTTCCTGTACCCTTAAGAAACCCAAGAACTATGGACAAAAGAGCTAAATTAATTTGCAGAGATTTTGGGAAATGTAAGGGGAATGCTTAGAGAACCAATAGTGACATATATGAACCCTCTCCGCTTCTCATAGAATCCTTTTCTGATTTTTCCGTGATACTTTAAAATTTGATTTTTAATTATTTCTGGCCTGAGATAAGAAGCAAGTGCTTTCTAAGTGTCTGGTGCAAGCTCTTCTCTCTGACAATATTGCAATGGGTAGTGCTTATCTGGATTGCACAATTAATGCCTCTTGGCCCAACAATATCTGTTTCTTCAAAATTTTGTGTTTGGACAATTCTGTCTCTGTCTTAACAGCACAATAACTTCAACCAGCATTCTGCCCTGCAGCAGAGACCAGATCTACAAAATATTTAAATGTTAAAGGTTTGTTTACTTAGAATTAAAATGAGAATTAAATTACAGAGAGATACTGAAATGAGAATTGCAGGTGGTAATTTTGTCAGCCTACTCTTTTTCCAGCCAGCTACCTAATCAAGTCCGCTTTTCCCTGTTGGGCTGTTTTCCCTCCTTGAATCCAGAGAGTGGGTCCACATCATCACGGCAAGTTCTGATCATTAGAAATGCATCCAAGGGAGTTACCTGGGGCAGTCAACAGTGGTAAACAAAACCCACAATCTCCTGAGCCAGATTTCCCTGGTTAAAAGTCAGGTTCTACACTTAACTTTTTAAAATTTATTTTATAAAATAACCACAGTTTCCCCTCCCTCCTCCTCCTGTTATCTCTTCCCACCTCCCTTATGCCCTCCCCCCTCCATCCATTGTCCTCAGTCTCCATTCAGAGGTCAACAAAGCATAGCTAGCCCAGTTCAGGCAGGACCAAGCTCCTCCCTGCTGCATCAAAGTTGAACAAGGCATCCCTCCAGAGACAGATCCTGGTCCCACTGCTAAGGGCTCACAAAACAGACCAAGCTATATGACTGTCACCTATATGGGTCTAGTCCTAACCCTTGCAGGCTCCCTAGCTCTTGGTCTAGGGTCCTTGAACTTCCACAAGCTCTGGTCATCTGTTTCTGTGGGTTTCCTGAAGTGTGTGTGTGTGTGTGTGTGTGTGTGTGTGTGGTCCTCTTGCTCATATAACTCCTCCTTCATCTCCAGCTGGACTACTGGAGCTCTGCCCAGTACTTTTTCAATGCATTTGCTTCAGTCAGTTACTGGATGAAGAATGAAGATTCTGTGATGATAATTAGGGTGGTCATCAATCTGATTTCAGGAAAGACCAGTTCAGGTAGCCTCTTCACTATTGCTAAGAGTCTTAGCTGGGGTCATCCTTGTGGATTCCTGGAAGTTTCCCTGGCACCAGTTTTTTCCCTAACCTCATAATGTCTCCCTCCATCAAGATACCTCTTTCATTTATCTCCCTCTTCATTTCTCCCCAACTTGACCATCCCAATCCCTCATGTTTTCACCCCCATCTACTCTCCTCTTCTTATCTCTACCACCCTTAGTTTAGCCAGAAGATCTCATCTATTTCCCTTTCCCAGGGTAATCTATGCAGCCCTCTTAGGGTCCTCTTTATTACCTAGCTTTTCTGAGGTTGTGGCGTGTTACCTGGTTATCTTTTACTTTACATCTACTACCCACTTATGAGTGAGTACATACCATGTTTGTCTTTCTGAGTCTGGATTACCTCACTCAGGATGATTTTTTTTCTAGTTCCATTTATTTGCCTACAAATTTCATGATGTCATTCTTTTTTTAAGCTGAGCAATACTTTGTTGTGTAAATATACCACATTTTATTTTATGAGGGACATGTAGGTTCTGGGTATTATGAATAATGTTGCTATAAACATAGTTGAGCAAATGTCCTCGTGGTATTATTGAGCATCCTTTGGGTATATGTCCAGGAGTGGAATCAATGGGTCTTGAGGTAGATTCCTTCACAATTTTCTGAGAAACTGCCATAATGATTTTCATTGTGGTTGTACAAGTTTACACTCCTACTAACATTGCAGGAGTGTTCCCCTTATTCCATGTTTACTCCAACATAGGCTGTCATTAGCATTTTTGATGTTAATCATTCTTACTGATATAAGATGGTATTTTGGAATCATTTTGATTTGCATTTCCCTGATACCTAAGGATGTTGAATTCTTTAAGTGTATTTTGGGCATTTAAGATTTTTCTTTGGTTAAATCCCATATTTTTTATTAGATTATTTGGTATTTTTATATCTAGTTTCTTTATATGTTTTGGAGATCAGTCTTCGGTCAGATATGTGGTTGGTGAAGATCTTTTCCCATCTGTAGGCTGTCATTTTGATTATTGCCTTACAGAAGCTTTTTAGTTTTAGGATGTCCAATTTATTAATTGTCAATCTCAGTGTCTGTGCTACTGGTGTTATAGTCAAGAAGTAGTAGTCTCTTGTGCCAGTGTATTCAAGGCTACTTCCCACTTTCTCTTCTATCAGGTTCAGTGTAGCTCAATTTATGTTTGGGTTCTTGGACTTGAGTTTTGTCTGCATTTAATTTTTATGTGAGTTTGGGCATGTGATTCATTCTCTTTTTTAAAAAATGTAAACAGGACAAATGCAGTTATCTTTGTTCTAGGATTTTGTGAACCTTCAAAGAGGTGACAGCTAGCTCTGTCTTACTCATAAGATCACTTTGAAAGGGTGAAGTAGCTGCAAGAAGACCAGAATCCTTATCTTACTCCCCCTAACTGAATCTATAAGGTATGTCTTGCAATCAATAATGTGAATTAGAACACTGAACAATGACACTGTTTTTCTTGACTCATTTGCAGTTAAACAATCCTGTCTTGGTGGTGGTCTTCCCTTCCATCTCCAGGATAACTAAGAGCAACAGCAATAGGCTATATTTTGGGGAGTCTCTTAACTAGCTCTAGTCAACAACTCAAAAGAAGGCTTCTCATATCTGGTATGAGGTTAGTGTTTGGTGGCCTTTGGCTCTTGGAGGGAATGCATCAACCTAGATGGAAAAATTCATTATATGTATGTATGTATGTGTGTGTGTATATGTGTGTAAATCTGTATACACATGCATATAGTGTGTATTATAATTTTTAACATTTTTTATTGATTCTTTGGGAGTATCACATCATGCACCCCAATCTCACTGATCTTCCAGTTCCTCCATATTTACCCCTTATTCTTATAGTGTCCCCCTTGAAGGAAAACTAAAAAAGAAATAATAAAGATTAGAAACAAAACCAAACAAACAAACAAAAGAGCAAGCAAACAAACAATCAAAAACCTACTTTCTTCCTTTGTCTTTCCCACCTCTTCATTCATCTTAGTGGCAACAGGAGCTGCTGTGTATCACACAGTATATTGTTTTGTTCAAACATCTTTATTTGCAAATGTATTTTATTGTATAATGTGTTGTTGGTCAAGTTCAAGGCCTCTACTGTATTATACTTATCCTGAAACTCCTCTTAGATATCATGCTGTTATCCTGAGTCATGGAGGAACCAGTCCCTTTATGAACTCCAGTAGGTCATGAACTCTAGTAAATATGGGAGATGCTGGAAAGTACCAATTTTTTCTTTGGGCAATAAGTTAGATACAAGTTCAAGAGAGTTCAAGGCCAGCCTGGTGTACACAGTGAGTTCCAGGAAAATGAGGCTACACAGAAAAACCCTGTCTCAGAAAAACAATAAATAAGACAAAACAAAATTTCTTTAAGGTCTTAGAATCCTATACTGGCTAGCCAGTACTTACCTCCTTTGTGTGATGTGAAGTATATGCTCAACACTACATATGGAGACATTTACCCTAACAAAACAATTGCAGACCATTTAGCCCTCCCCATTATTTCTGTTCATTGGCTTGTCTTAAATTACTTAGTCACTTTGGCCCTTTTTCAGCAAACAATTACCTTAAAAAAAACTCTTTTAAGAATATTTATTTTATTTTTTAAAATTTTATTTTATGTGTCTGGGTATTTTACCTGCTTGTATGTGACTCACTTAATACAAATGATGCCCTCAAAGGCCAGAAGAGGGTATTGAGCTCACAGAAAAATATAATTACTGGTGGTTATGAGCTTCTATGTGGGTGCTAGGAATCAAACCCTGGTCCTCTGAAAGAGCAGTGCGTTCTCTTAACAGCTGAGTCATTCCTTCATGTTAAAAAAGATCTTTCTTTTTCCCCTGGGGTTTCTTCATTTTGTTTTTGTTTTTTTTTTTTTTGTTTAAAAGTTTTTTTTTTTTAATTTTACATACCAACCACAGTTCGCCTTCCCTCCCCTTCTCCTAAGAGCCCCCAGGTTCTCCCCACCCTACCCTTCATCCACTTCTCAGGGAGGGTAAGGACTCCCACAGGGAGTCAATATTGTCTGCATACCAAGTTCAAGCAGGACTAAACCCATTTACCATATGAAGGTTGAGCAAGATATCTCTCTATAGGGAATGGGCTCCAAAAAGCCAGTTCATGCACTTGAGACAAATCCTGGTCCCACTGCCAGAGGCCTGACAATCTGCCCAAGCCACATACTGTCTTCCACATTCAGAGTGCCTAGTTTAGTTCCATGCTACTGGGAACTCATGGGCTGTGGACTGATGGTTGAAAAAAAATCTTTTCAAAAGAACTGAGAATATAACTCAGGGGAAGATCATTTGCTTATATGCTAAGAGCCCTGGATTGGATCTGCAACATCAAAAAGAGATAGTGCAGAGGAGAAAAATCAAACCCCTTTAAAATCTGCACAGCCACCAGTCTTAGCTAAAAAACAGGCTCAAGGCTAGCCTGGGCTACATGGGAGTTTGTCACAAGCAATCAAGATGCAAAATGATTTTTATTTCCAATTTCTGAAGAAAAATTCTTAACAGCTTTTGATTTATTTTGCAAGCTTTAGACTAATTTATTTATTCCTTCGTGGTAATGATTTGTAACTTTGTATTATTTTTAATATTTCACATATCCTACTAACATTTTTATATTCTCTGATTTTGATTATATAATCATAATATATAGCTTTTGTTTTAATTTGTTTTTTCCCATCAGAAGCTTCATTCACTGACTGTTGTTTGTTTCTTTCCACCAAAACCTACCACTCTATTTTGAGAACATTTTGAACCATTTTTTTCCCAGTTCCACAAGAATTATGTTTTTGTCATTACTTTGAAATACTGTGAATTTGGCTTATGTTTCCCTTTAACTTTTAATAGCTGTCAGTGTCAACCCTACTTCACAAGCCAGGGCATGCTGTAGTGGCTCCACAGCAACCCCCAATTTGCTTATCCCTTTCTGTGTTGGATGATACTTGGCATCTTGGCCTTTATGCTGAAGAATTATAGAGAAGATGTTTTAAATGCTACTGTTTCTATGTTTTTTTTTAAAGTTTTCATTGTAGAATGAAACAAAAGAAAGAGGCTGAGCTTCAGTTGTCACTAGTTCTGTCTACTTCTGCTGCCCTCAATAGCCCTGCATTTGGTGTCACACAGCTGTGATGCTGGAAATTAATTTCCTCACTTACTCTTGGGGAAATGAAGATAAGAATAGTGAACTTTTGTCATTCTGAATCTTCTCTAATATTTCTTTGAATTTCTACAACCAGAGGCTTTTTAATTATTCCTGGGTTTCAAAGAAGTGTCTCATGTCTTTTATCTATCTCATCCTTGGAGTCAGTGCTTTGGGCACACATTGGTGCCTCTTATGAACAGCATCCTAGATGTAATAAACAGAATGGCTGGCTTCAGGTCTCCAATTATCCTTGTGTTTACTCTTTACCTGGATTTTGAGTTTGATCCATGAACTATAAAGAGTGGTGATAGAAGTAGTACCTTGAAAACTGCATATGTGTCTGAGCTGGCTCTCTTCCCCTCACGCCTTTGTTAATACAATGGAGACATTGCTCCCAGGAGGAGGAAAATAGGCACCTGTATAAGAATGTCACTACTTGAAGCTAACCTCAATCACCCAGCAGCAAGGTGACCCCAGTAATGAAAAGAATCCCTGCAAAAATCTATTCCTACCCAGCTGGCCACAAACAAGTAATTATAATATATACAATTAATTATAATTATTATATGAATAATTATACACATACATGGGATGCCTCTCAAGTTTTGATACTCATTGAAATTGTAGCAACAAAAATAGGAATGCTAGATATCATTACCACTGAGCTCTTGGCTTTATGAACAGTAGCCTTGGAGACAGTGAGCCTGGAAAGTACCACCATGGGAGAAATTGAAGTTTTATATTTAACATTAGATCGGGAAGGATAACTAAAATGCTATTAGGTATATTTTTAAATACAGATTATTCAACATGAAAAGCTTCGTGTGTATATGTGTGTTTGTATGTGTTTGTGTGTGATGAGAGAGAGAGAGAGAGAGAGAGAGAGAGAGAGAGAAAGAGAGAGAGAGTTGTGAAATTGCATTAGTATTTTTCTGTTCCTGTGATAAAGCACCCTGACAGTGGCAACTTATAAAGAATAAATTTATTTGGGCTTATGGTTCCAGAGGGATAACAGTCCTTCATGGTGGGTGCAATACATTGAGTGTAGTTGTTCCCCATGATTTAATAGGGAGTGGCACTATTAGGAGATGTGGCTTTGCTGGAATGAGTATGGCCTTGTTGAAGGAAGTGTGTCACTGTGGGGGTGGGCTTTGAGATTTCCTACCAGAAACAAAGGACAAATTCCCAATTTCTAAAGGGACAGAAGTTTTCACTCAATGTTTCTCTTTTTCTACCACCAGATGAAGATTCTCCTCAGTGAAGAAAAAAAGTTGTTAACTAATAACACAGACAATGGCTTTAGAGCTCCTGAGGCCCCCTTTGAACCAAATTCCAAGTCAGGGGTGGGTGCTTCAGGGAACATTGTTAGATGCCAAAAATTTTGACTCTGCTCTGCTTCTGGAACTCAGGGAGCATTAGACTTCTCCTTTTCCTTCAAGTTTTTGAGGTCATACTTACATATGGCCTGTGATCTTCTTTAGCAGGAAATTATGAATGAGAGTGCTGGGAATTTTCTGAACTGGGATATCTAATTGAAGGGGAAACTCTCAAACAAAAGATGGCTATTATGGAAATTTTCCTCAAATTGTAATGGATTTTCTTTAATTACAGAATGAATTCTGTTGGTCTTTAAGATCACATCACCTACCCTCTGTGGGATAAGCTCTTCATGTAGATGGTTGGAAGGCAGAGGCATCATAACAAAGATGCTCATGCCTCTCAACTCAGAGCCAGTCAAACTGGATGATCCCAATGGCTCAGGACACAGAGGGTAGCAACTAAACCTGCATGACCCACATAAAGACACATTTTCAGTGGACAGAGACACAATAAGGGAATGTAAACTATGAGTGATGGTCCAGGCTATGTAATACAAGACTAGGTAGATGAGGTGGCTGAGGAATGTAGCACATCAGTGGAGGCCACAGCTGAAAGGGTCAGGTGTTCTTATTTCATATATCAGTGGAGATCAACTCTCAACAATGGAAACTCTTCACCTGTAGCTCTTCGTAATCACTAGAGTTTGACTCAAGCCCAGGGAAGAAGGGAAAGTCCTTGAGCAGACTAATGAAATAACTAAGAACTTATTGGAATGCTTAAGCTTACTTGAACATGGCCAGATCAGCTTCCTATTGGGGCACATGGAAGTCTTAAGATAGAAATGAACTTCAATTTTAAAGGAAAAGTTCTGCATCTGCAAATATAAGTTGGTGGCTATGCAAATGCTGCAAGCTTCATTTTCATAATTGGCTGAACCACAAATACTCAATAGCTTGGGATCTGAAACACCTTGGACCTTGGACCAGCACCTTGAATTCCACTCCCTCCAGAGGAACACATGATCCAGTCTTGATGTTGGGGTGAGAAAAGTGGATCTGCCAGGAGTGGATGCTGAACTAAGCCATGTTAGGACCTTGGCACCTCCTGCTCTTGGTGGGGAGGAGATAAAGTGATGTCAAGAAGAAAGAGAGACTGGAAGGGGCGGGAGGGGGAAGGGAGCTTGAACAAGGATAAAAAATATGACTTTATTCATAATAAAGAAAAAAAGAAAGAAAAACAAACAAAAAAATACTCAATTTCGATATCTAATAACTGATGTGACCAACTGAGGAATATAAAAAACTAAATAAACATGCAAAAAAAGTAGAATTAATGCTTTCATATAGAAACACAAAGCCATACTATTGCATACCCATTTGGTTGTTGCTGATGTATTTTTTCTGTTACAATCCTGATGGAGAACCATTAGCATTGGACTTTGGGCTATTTTTACCCAGCTGCCCAGATATGACACCTCTGTGCTTAGGATCCCCAGGCCCTGCTAACTGTAGTTGTGGGTAAGAGATTCTTCAGCTGAGTGCTGGCTGATTCAGAGTCTAAATCTTGGCATTAAGCCATTTTGTCAAATGACCAAAAATGTACAGTGAATACTTTTGTTCAGTGGCTCACACCATTTGTCATAGATGTTGGTTATTGGAGAGAAAACTTTGCTCAAGAAACCTCATTTTGCATTCAAGTAGCAATTTTATAAAAAGGTAAAATAAAGTTTAGCTTCTCATTTCTGGTGTGTGTGTGGGGTGCTGCCCAGCTCTGGGAAAAGAATAGTCATTCCTCGATCAGTCCTGGGAAAGGAACATGTCCTAAAAGAATAGACCTAGCAGGGGTCCTCCCCAGTTCTGAGAGAAGAGTACCTGCCCAGCTCTGGGAAATCAGCCAAGACATCAGCCCAGGTCTGGGAAAGGAAAAGATTTTCACTTGGCTAGTTCTGGGAAAAACCAGCCACCCCAGGTAGGGTCCCAGTAGAGTCCATAAAGGTGGGGTCCTAAGATACTCTGGGGCAGAAAGACCCTAAGCACGAGCCAATCAGTGGTATGTCAGCACTGTACCCCCAAGCGACCAACTTTGTTGTAGCTTTTTCCTATAAAAATCCCCCTTGTAGGGCTTTGAGGATTAAGTGGTGTCAAAGGTTTGTGTTTGAAGAGGAGCTTCCAAGAGCAATTTTGTGTGGTGTGCTGATTGTGTTGCTGTGGGAAACTGAGCAGAGAACATGGCTGAGCTGGGAAACCAGGTCATGGTTTTTGTCCTGTATGTCCCATATCAACAAAAAATAATTTTAAGCCCATTGCTTCCGGTTCCGCTCCCGGGACCTAGTGCTGTCTGCAGAATCCCAGTGCACTCTGGAGCAGGGGCAGGTAAACTCTGCCCCTGACCACATCCACAGCTCCTGCTGAGGGAATTTGCATGGCTCCCACCACGACCTCGAACTGAGCGAACCAACAACTGCAGGGGTCTCTGAAAGACAGAATCAGACCCTGACCAGAAAGGTGACAGGAGGCACACGAACCCGAGCGCCACAACTGACCAGGACCCATCTAATCGTGAACCACTGAAGCCATGGGCAAACGTCAGTGCAAAAAATTACGTAATAATACAAAGGACAACATGGTAACTCCAGAAGAGAGTGGCGATCTTACAAATACAAGACCTGAACTGAGCAATGAAGAGGAAACAGAAGGAAGCAACATCAAAAATTCCTTTTTGATGATCTTTGAAGCTCTCAAAGAAGATATGAAAAAAAGCCTTAAAGAAATAGAAGAAAATACAACCAAAAAATTGGAAGAGATGAAGAAATCTATGAAAGAAACATGCCAGGAACTAAAAGCTGAAATAAAAGCTGAAATAGAAGCAATAAAAAAGGCACAAAATGAGGCAAAAATGGAAATAGAAAACCTGAAGAAAAAAGCTGGAACTACAGATACAAGCATAACAAACAGAGTTCAAGAGATGGAAGATAGAATCTCTGAAGTGGAAGACTCAGTAGCTCAAA
>PVIH01026876.1:0-17963 GCA_004025045.1 Sigmodon hispidus | reverse complement strand
TTTTATTCCTTCTTTATTTTGTATTTAACAAAAAAACAGTAACATGAATTTAAAATGAGGAAAAGTTAACAATAACTATGAAGAGGATAAGAATCATAAGCATGGCTTATCAAGGGTAGTAATGCAAATAAGATTGCTCCACATATATTTACTATGTGTTCAGCTTTCCCTCTGAAATTTTTTTTCCATCCCTGTATATCCTTATTCAAGGTCCCTTCCCCCTCCCACCACATCTTGACATTTCTCTTCTCTGCAACTCCCCATCCCTTCGCTGGGCAGGGAGCAGACAGTCCTATGGTCCCACTGACCCAATAATGCTTGGATCAGTCTCCACTCCTGGCCAAATCCAGTTTTGACCCCCTCCCTCAAGAATGAGTCTGGTATTCCTATAGTTGGAGTGGGGTTCGAAGGGTCAGTCCAGGGTGTTTCTGATCCCAAGCTGTTCAGTGGTTGTGGTTTGCCGCTTGGGCATGTTTGGCTTTTTTTTTTTCTTGTTTGTTTGGAAAACACTTTCTAATATTAGCAAATAGTTACATTACCATTTCATAGAATGTGTTTTTAATAATTTTTTAAAATTTATTTTGAATAAAGTCTCATTTTTTAAATCCATATATCCCCTTGTTCAAACTCCCTTCCCCCTCCCGCCTCTCCCAGTCACTCTCTCTTATCCCCATCTCCTTATCTCCTCCCCAGCAGTGCAGGAGGTCCCAAGGTCATAAGGTGGCTTAGTTCAGCATCCATTCCAGGCAAGTCCGATTTCCTCATCCTAATATCAAGACTGGGTCAGGTGTTCCTCTGGAGGGAATGGGATCCAAGGTATAAGACCAAGGTGTTTCAGATCTCAGGCTGTTCAGTGGTTGTAGTTTGCAGCTTGGACATGGTTTGCTTTTTGCTTTTCTGTTTAAAGTCCACTAATGAATGAATACATCCTCTGCTTATCTTTCTGGGTTTGAGATACCTCGCTCAGGAGGATATTCTCCAAATCCATCCGTTGGCCTGCAAATTTTAGGATATCATTTTTTCTTACTGCAGAGTAGTACTCCATTTTATAGATGTACCACAGTTTGTTAATCCATTCTTCAGTTGAGGGGCATCTAGGTTGCTTCCAGGTTCTTGCTATTACAAATAATGCTGCTACAAACATAGTTGAGCTAATGCCTTTGGAGTGCAAATGTGCATCCTTTTGGTATACAACCAAAAGTGGTATTGCTGGATCCTTGGGAAGATTGATTCCCAGTTTTCTGAGAAACTGCCATAATGCATTACAGAGTGGCTAAATGAGCTTACACTCCCACCAACAATGAAGGAGTGTTCCCCTAGCTCCACAACCTCTTCAGCATAGGCTGTCATCTGTGATGTTTATCTTAGCCAATTTGACAGGTATCAGGTGGTATCTCAAAGTTGTTTTGATTTGCATTTCTCAGATGGCTAAAAATGTAGAGCACTTTTTCAGGTGTATTTCAGCCATTCGTAATTCTTCTGCTGAGAATTCCCTTTTTAAATCTAAACCCCATTTTTGATTGGGTTATTCAAGGTTTTGGGCTCTAGATTTGTGAGTTCTTTATATATCTTAGAGATCAGTCCTTTATCACTTGTAGGGTTGGTAGAAATCTTCTCCCATTCTGTAGGCTGTTGTTTTGTCCTGTTGACAGTGTCTTTGGCATTACAGAAGATTCTCAGTTTCAAGAGGTCCTATGTATTGGTATTTGTTCTTAGTGTCTGTGCCACTGGTATTATATTTAGGAAGTGGTCACCTGTGCCAATTTGTTGGACGGTATTTCCCATTTTCTTTTTGATCAATTTCAGAGTGGCTGGGTTTATGTTGAGGTCTTTGATCCACTTGGATTTGAGTTTTGTGCAGGGTGACAGGCTTGGATCTATTTTCATTTTTCCACACACTACACAAGCCATCACAATTTGTTAAAGAAAGTATCTATTTTCTATTGAATATTTTGGGCCTCTTTGTCAAAGATCAGGTGTTCATAGGTTTCTGAGTTAATGCCGTGATCCTCAATTCAATTCTTTTGATCCACAAGTCTGTTTTTATTCCAGGACCACGCTGTTTTTATTACTGTAGCTCTATAGTATAACTTGAAGACAGGGATGGTGATGCTTCCTTAGTTTCTTTTGTTGAGCAAAATTGTTTTGACAACCCTAGCTTTCCTGTTATTCCAAATGAAGTTGAGTATTGCTCTTTCAAGGTCAGTAAAATATTGTTTTGGGATTTTGATAGGCAGTGCTTTGAATCTGTAGATTGCTTTTTGAAGAATTACCATTTTTACTATGTTGATCCTACCTATCCAGGAATATAGGAGATCTTTCCATTTTCTGATATCCTCTTCAATATCTTTCTTCAGTGACTTAATATTTTTGTGAAATAGATCTGTTACTTCTTTGGTTATAGTTACTCCAAGGCATTTAATGCTATTTGCAGCTATTATAACGGGTGGTGTTTCCTTTATTTTTTTTCAGCCCTTTTATCTTTAGTGTATAGAAGGGCTACTGATTTCTTTGAGTTAATCTTGTATCCTGTTACATTGCTGAAGGTGTTAATCAGCTGAAGGAGTTCCCTGGTAGAATTCTGTGGGTCACTTATGTATACAATCATATCATCTGCAAATAGAGATAGTTTCACTTCTTCTTTTCCAATTTGTATCCCCTTAATCTCCTTTTATTCTCTTATTGCTTTAGCTAAAACTTCGAGAACTATATGGAATAGATAAGGGGAGAGAGGACATCCTTGTCTAGTTCCTGACTTTAGTGGGATTGCTCTGAATTTTTCTTCATTAAGTTTGATGTTGGCTGTCGGCTTCTTGTAAATCGCTTTTATTTTATTTAGGTATTTTCCCTGTTTTTTCTGATCTATCCAGGGCTTTTATCATAAAGGAGTGTTGGATTTTGTCAAAGGCTTTTTCAGCATCTACATATGATCATGTAGCTTTTTTCCTTCAATTTGTTTATATGATGGATGACATTTACAGTTGAACCAACCTTACACTCCAAATTACATGTTGAACCAACCCTGTATTTCAGGAATGAAGCCTACTTGGTCATGGTGGATGATATTTTTAATATATTGTTGTATACTGTTTGCTAAAATTTTGTTGAGAATTTTATCATCAATATTCATGAGGGAAATTGGTCTGTAGTTCTTCTTCTTGTTGTGTCTTTGAGTGCCTTGGGCATTAGGGTTATTGTTGCCTCATAAAAGGAATTTGGCAATATTTCTTCAGATTCTACTGTGTGAAATAGTTTGAAGAGTAATGGTAATAATTCTTCTTTGAATGTCTGGTAGAATTCGGCACTAAAAACATCTGGAGCTGGCCTTTTTTTTTCTTAGGAGGATTTTAATGACAGCTTCAATATCTTTAAGGATTATAGGTCTGTTTAGGTAATTAACTTGATCTTCATTTAATTTTGGTAATTAAATGAAGGTACCTGTCCAAAAAGCTGTCCATTTCTTCTAGGTTTTCCATTTTTGTGGAATATAGATTTTCAAAGTATGATCTGATAATTCTTTTGATTTCCTGGGGGTCTGTTGTTTTGTTCCCCTTTTCATTTCTGATTTTGTTGATTTGGATACTCTCTCTCTGCTTTTTGAATAGTTTGGATAAGGGCTTATCTATTTTGTTGACTTTCTCAAAGAATCAACTCTTTGATTCATTGATTCTTTGTATTGTTCTTTTTGCTTCAATTGTATTGATTTCAGCTCTAAGTTTGATTATTTCCTGCTGTCTACTCCTTCTAAGTGAGTTTGCTTCTAATTGTTCTAAGGCTTTCAGCTCAGCTGTTAGGTCTTTAGCGTGGGATTTCTCTATGTTTGTCATATAGGCATCTAGTGCTATGTATTTTCCTCGTAAGACTGCTTTTATTGTTTCACACATGTTTGAGTACGTTGTGGATTCATTTTTGTTAAATTCTAGGAAGACTTTGATTTCTTTCTTAATTTCTTCCTTGACCCAGTGGTGGTTCACCTGAGTGATGTTTAGTTTCCATGAGTTGGTAGGTTCTCTGTGATTTTTGATGTTGTTGAACTCTAATTTTAGGCCCTGGTGGTCCAATATGATACAAGGGATTATTTCCAATTTTTTGTATCTATTCATATTTGCTTTATGACCATTTATGTGGTCTATTTTAGAGAAAGTTCCATGAGGAGCTGAGAAATATGTATAATCCTTTGCATTTGGGTGGAAGCTTCTGTAAATACCTGTTAAATCCATTTGTATCATAACCTCTGTTAGACTCCTTAATTCTCTGTTGAGTCTCTGTCCGGTTGACCTATCCAGGGGTGAAAGTGGGGTATTGAAGTCTCCAACTATTAGGGTGTGAGAGTTGATGTGGGATTTGAGTTCTAGTATTATTTCTTTTACATAGGTAGTTGCCCTTATATTAGGGGAATAAATATTCAGGATTGAAATCTCCTCTTGACCATTTTTTCCTGCGATGAATAAATAATGTCCATCTTGGTCCCTTTTAATTGATTTTAGCTGAAAGTCTACTTTGTTAGATATTAGGATGGCAACCCCGGCTTGTTTCTTTTAGCCATTTGATTGGAAAATCATTTCCCAACCCTTTACTCTGAGCCTGTATCTGTCTTTGTGGTTGAGCTGTGTTTCTTGTATGCAGCAGAAGGAAAGCTTCTGTTTTTGTATCCATTTTGTTAATGTGTGCCTTTTTATAGGTGAGTTGAGTCCATTGATATTAAAGGATATTAGTGACCACTGATTGATGTTTTTTCCTGTTTTTGGTAGTAGCTTGTATGTATTTACTTTCTCTGGGCTTTTCCTCTGTGGGATTATTGATTGTTTGTGGTTTTATGGGTGTATCTGGCATCATTTTGTTGGAGTTTTCCCTCTAATGCTTTCTGGAGGGCCGGATTGGGAGATAGGTATTGTTTCAGTCTGACTTTGTCATGAAATATCTTGTTTACTCCATAAATTAATAAAAATGTAATTAATAAGTTATAATAGCTAGCTGATAATGAGTCTAAGCCATAAGCCAAACAGTTTATAATTAATATAAGCCTTTGCATGATTATTTGAGGCTAAATAGCAGTGAGTTTGTGGGTCCAAACCTCAGGGATAGGCTAAAATAGACAAGTCAAAAGTCCTACTACATCTAAATTTGTCATATAAATAGGTTTCTCCCCCTTAATCTGTTCTTTCTCATTTTCTCATATTTGGAGATGCTTCTATAATAGGATATGTGTCTGTCTATAAAATAGAGATAGCATTTTTCTAAGCACCTCTGAATGTGACATATGCTTCTTTTTGACATAACCTTAAAGATGACAAAGGTTGCTCCTTTTGTCACTTGTTCTAATTATGCTGCTTTGGAAGGTGCTGTGGTGATGAATTGCCATGAACCACCTAGAAAAGAACAGTGTCTCAGAAATGAAGAGCTGTTTGGCAGTGAACCTAAGCTCCCCATAAGTGCCCTGAACAGTATGGAAATGAGAAAAGACCTCTAAGCCTATCTTCTTTACTTACTATGTTAGAATCTATGTTATGCATTCCAAACCTATATCTTAACTAAGATTTTTTTTTTCAGAAGTGAGACACCTTCAAAGTCATAACCTAGATATGTGGCATATGATGTTTACCATTTGGGAGATGGGAGAAGAGACATAAGGACTGGAGTTTGAAAATAAATTGATCTTAAGGACACTGAGGAAAAACATAGTAAAATGGTAGCTTTAAATATCTTAGATTGCAGACCACATGCTAAAATCAAGTTTATAGCATTACAGGGACTCCATGGAGAGTGCAGCGTGTTGATGTGTGCTGAGGGTTGCTTGCTCTTCTGGCAAAATCCTATAACAAAAATGGACTCAGATAACAGCCAGCGTACTAGCAGAAGTGGAAAGGAATACAGAACTGCTAAGAAAGTCTCTTTGTGCTGGGTTAGCAAAATAATTTCACTGAGAGTCCTATAATTTGAGGTCTTTAGGGTTGAAAAGTCAACTCCTTCTGTACTCCAAACCAAAGCAGTTATAATTGGTGGCTTCAAAGCTATTGCCTCAGTAGGAGATAAGCTTGAGACTCTGCCAAATCTGGGAGACAGACCAGAGTCAAAATCAAATTAAAGGTATTGCTTTCCCACCCAAACAAAGTTTGGGTAGTCTGCATGTAGTCTCCCCAAGAGATGGAGAGCCAAGCATGCAGGATAATAAGGAAAAGACAGGAATCTTTAGGTTTCAAAACTCTATCTAGATTAGATCTTTGGCTACAGTTTCTTACATATGGCTCTAATCCAAAACAAATTGCCCAGAAGCTTACCAAGTTTGTGAGGGAGTTGTATGGATAAAGAACAACAATATGACCATCAAAAGCCTGTAATTGTCCAACCTCTAAGGAAATCCCTGGGTTACCAAACCTGGAGCAGCCAGAGGCAGGCTATGATAACATTTCAGCCCCCATAAGGGGTGATTTTTGTAATGACTGCTTGATTCATGGCAAGGGAGAAGAAAATGCAGGGAAACACCATGCCTAGAATGGAAACAGGCTTTGAAAGACAAACAAGATTTCTTCTAAATGAAATCAGAGGTATCCAGATAGGTAAAACCATGGAAACTATTTCCAGGTTAGACCAACCAAGAGTATGTGATTCCTGCCTATGAGATGTAATACTGCTGGCCTAGTAATTGGTATGTGTTTCCCAACCAGTGCCACAGTTGAGGATATTTGGATGGCTATATGTGGTTCTTTTAAAAGTCTTGAGTTTCTAATATGCAGAAGACCAGGTATTTTCCCATCAGGTGTACCTGGATGTTTCAAAAATGTCATGAATAGATGGTAGCAAAGAGTGACTCTTGTACTTAGATTTCCATTTGTTCTTTTTATGTAGTGATGCATTTCATGAGTGGTAGCTGCACACATGTTTTCCTGTCTCCCTTGGCATCATTGTGACCAAATAACTTACAGCTGGCTAAGAACATATGGAAAAACATGGTGGGCAAAACCTGAGTTGTTTCTAAGGTTGATGTTGATGTCATTCTGTCCCTCCTTCTCCTTGTTTTTTTTTTTTTTCACTATTAGGAATGTAAGCAAGGATATTGAAGTATCATGAGTAAAAGCATGGTTTGGTGTGAGAAACAATAGGACATTGAGATGGTAAGAGGTCCCCCCCCCATCTTCATCAGACAGCAACACCATCTCAGCCCTATAGAGCATTTTGTAAACTATCACTTGAAGGTGTTAATGGTTTTGACTTGTATCAGTTAGCCATTGTGTAGCAGACAATGTTAATATCATAGGGTGATGAAAAATTAAAAATAAGCATATTTTTCTTATTCTGTATTGGTTGTGTACAAATCTTCTTTTCCTAGGACTGTAGGACTAGGCAGGAGCTAACCATTGTGACAGTCAGCTGTCAGATAAATGATGGTGGGGGATCAGATAATAAAGATATCCTGCAAGTAAATGTCACTAGGAAAAAGAGAAGTGGAAATGGGTTTTCTAGGGCATTATTTAATACTGTCCTTGATGAAGGTGGGTGACTATAACATTGCTAGCACTGGTATACATGTTAAAAGGTCTGCTATTGCCAGACTCTTTCTGTCTGGTAGATAGGGTGGAAAGAGATGCAGACCAGCCAGCCTCTCCCTGGGGTTGGAGCAGGATGGTGGGTGTCGATGACCCAGCACTCCCTAGCCACCAGGGGAAATCACATGCTGAGTCCGAAGCCTTGTTGAAGCAAGAACTCACTTTATTGCATCAGTCTGGGGCTTATATAGGGTTGTGAGAAGGGGGTGGGAGTTTTGGGATGGGGTAGATGGGGTGGGGAAAAAGGGCCAATAGTATTTTACCATGCTAGCAGAGGCTAGGTAGAGGCAGTGCTGAGTCAATCTCATGTGGAGCTTATGGCCAGAGACAGGTTGCCAACCTCTAGAAAGGCTTAGGAATTTACACTAGGCCTCAACCCCAAGGCCTCAGAAGGGTCCCACATGCTGTTTTGCTGTTTGTTTCTCAAAAATCTGAAAGATATGAGTGTATTTTGCTTCCCTATTGGTAGGTTAGTCTGTCATAACTTAATAGACATTTTAAGGGGACTAAAACTACCAGTGAAAGGTGAAGTAGTCTATTATTCACAGCAATGGCAGGAGCCAGAATACCCACAATCACCATCTGTTCCTAGAATTAAGTTCTTACAAGGGAACATGGTGAGGATGAATTAATGCCTGTGAAACAGGGGGAGTGTAACTCAGGAGAGAAATTCTGAGAAACAAATCCCAATATTTTACTTTTATGTGCATATGTATGTGTACACTTGTGAGTGGATATACATGTATATACTTTTGAGTAGGTATAGGTGTGTGTGTGTGTGTGTGTGTGTGTGTGTGTGTGTGTGTGTGTGTGTGCCAGTGGTTAGTACTGAGTGTCTTCTTTAATTATTTTCTCCCTTATTTTTTGAGGCAAAGTTTCTTACTATATCTGAATTCAAAGATTTGGCTAGACTGACTGGCCATTGAGACCCAGCAGTATGATTATAAGCTCAAACTTTTAAGAATGGATGTTAGGGATTTGTACTCAGATCCTCATCCTTGAGAGAAAGAACTTTCCATCTGGGTCATATCCCTAGCCTCCAATTTTCTCAAAACATGCTTGTTTCTTCTTCCAGGTGAAGGACTTCCTTTTCCAAAGCCATAAGCAAACCTGGATTTTATTCTACAGATAGACATCTCATCTTCTGTAGTGGGATTATGCTGGTAATGTTGTAAATATTTGTCCTGCCCATGGGTTTAATAAAAAGCTGATTGGCCAAAGGCAAACAGGAAGTATGGGTGGGGCTATCAGGCTAAGAAAACTCAGGAACATCTCAGAGCAAAGACAGATGCCAGAGTCACTGGAGCTGCCAGGAAATGCAGAGTAAATGCTACTATGAAAAAAGATACCGAGCTGCATGGCTGAACGAGATTGGTTAAATTGAGAGCAAGCACCAGCAAATTATGCACCTGGGCCCTAGGTCAATCAGCATAAAAATAATATAAGCACCTGTGTGTTTCTGTGGGACTGTGGTTCTTTTGGTCCAGGCCCGGAAAGTCTGGACCATTTACAACAATCTTCCACATCAATTCACTGTCCATTCATACTTGAAAAGACATTCTGGTTCAAAAATATATCGTATCTCTCTGCTGGCCACAAACCAAGAAACCAAGGGAGGATTGTTTTTTAAACTATTTTTACTACTGTTATAACTAACATCCTAATTCCTATTCAGTGTGTATCTTTGGTTATCTAGCCTGATCCTCCTATAAACTTTGATTGTCTTGTGTCTTGTGGTATTCCCCAACTCTGGCTCTGCTTGTTTGGCTTTTTTTTTTTTTTTTTTTTTTGATTCTTTCATTGACTCATCAATATATTTTGAATAGTCTGAATTCTCTAGTTGTTTGGAAGCAGTTAGATGTGAGCATAGCAGTAAAGTCTTGTTTTCACAGAGCTAGCATTTGAGGAAGCTCACTAGTTAAACAAGAGAAGTCAAGTAACATCTGACCTGTGTTGTATTAGGTTTCTGGCCTGTACTTTCAGGCTTAGCCAGAGATTTAAGCAGCAGTCAGGTAGTCCAGTCCAGCAGTCTGGCAGAGACACACACAATCTCACAGAATCATACAGAATCCTGAGTTAATTTTATGCTGATTGGCCCAGGGCCCAGGCATATAACTTGCTAACTTCTTCATCTTAACCCAACCCATGATTCTTATCTTGTTTAGCCATGTGGCTCAGTACCTTTTCTCAGCAGCATTTAAACTTTTTTCCTCAACATCTCCTGGCATCTCTGTGGGGTCTCTGCTCTGTGCTTTCTGTTTAGTCTGGTAGCCCCTCCCACACTTCCTGCCTGCCTCTGGCCAGTCAGCTTTTTATTAAGCCAGTAGATGGGACAAATATTTACGATGTACCACATAATCCTGCTACAGACCTGTTAGACAATGGATGGGTAACACTTAAGGAGGTGAGTGAGGGAAAATGAATGTGTCTGTAGGGATGCTGAGAGAGTTTCCAGTGAAGAGCAAAGACACTGTTGAGAAAGTAAGCCCTGGATAAACACCTGAAGAAAGTAAGAAAACCCTGTGGTCCTTTGGAGGTGGCAGATGAAAAGTCTAGAATAAGCAGGCAGGAAGTGGAAAGGCCTAGAGCTTACAATAGAATGAGGTGTTTCAGAAGAGTAGCACCAGACTTTTGTCTGCATGCTTCATGTTCAACTTCCACAGTTCATCTTATGCCAACAGTGTTAAGTGTATGTTCCCCTTCTCACAAGTGTGTGTTTATGTGTGTGTGTGTATCATATACCCAGTTTTTGTTTTTTAAAGGCAACTTATTAATTATTGTTTCTTTCATAAACCAAATTGAAAAGCTAAATCACCTAGAAATAAATTCCCATCTGGACTAGTTTTTATTTTACTATTTATTTTATTTACTCTCTTCTATTTTACTTACCTGTCTCCTTTTTATATAATTTTGAATCAACCAACAGCATGATTTAATTTTAACAACTCTGTTTTTGAAATTTCCACCTCCTTTTATTTATCTGACTAACATATATGATCCTCATCTCTACTTCCAATAGCCTTTAGGGTATTTTATTTCTCTCCCACTGGATAGCTAAAAAGAAGTGGCAGATACATTAATTCATCTCTGATAAAACCATGATTTGCCATCTTATTTTTTTGAAATGCTTTTGTCATGTTTCTCATTAGGAATTTAGAGTATAATAACAACATTTTCACTATTTTCTTTGTTTCTTTTTGTTATTTTAAGTGCAGTGGCTTTTCTAATTTGTCAACAGTGTTCAGGAAAGTTATTTATTTTGAATATTTATTCTTAACTTACAACTATTCATTTAATATAACCTCAGTCTATAAAGTGAATCACCATGTTACTTCATTTACCTACTGATATTTTTCTTGTAAATAGCTGTACTCTCTTCCTTAGCTAGGTTCTTGTTCTCTTATGTGGATTACTGATGACAATTTTAACAACTTTACTTCCATTTTGACACTCTGCTTTCTCTCTGACTCATTTCTCACTTTCCTATTTAGTATTTAGTTTTCTATATTCTTGTGAGTTTACTTTTTAAAACAGTACAGATCTACTAAGACTTTCTCCTTGCTCACACTCTCATCATAGAGTAATGAGTTCAGAGCCCTTTGCCTAGCATTCAAGGCCATCTGTTAAGTAATTCTTCTACAGCACTGCAGCCTGACCAGTTCTCACTCATGCTGCACAGTTCAATAGTTCATGTGTTGGCAGCCTCAGGCTCTGAAGAATGTGTCTTTGTGCCCATCATGCACCCTTTGCTGTTGTCTGTATAAGTCTTCCTGACCTCCTTGGTCCACTTTGTGTCAATCTTGCAGATGTCCTTTATTGACAGCCAAATAATATTTTATTTGCTTTTTCTCTGAGCAAACTTTTCATTTACCTTTGGTGCATCTTATCTGTCATATTGCTGTGTAAGCATCAGCAGCCATGCTGTGTGGCTGTATCAGATGATCTCAGGAGTGACATTATGCCCTGCTGACTTAATATTTTTTATAGCCTATAAGAATGCCTATCTCCTTTTGCTATTTATTTTATCCCAAGCTCTAACCGCCATTCTGTTCACAAAATAATAGCTTTGAAAGGGCTGTAAATTTGAAAAAAAGTAGGAAGAATGTACAGAAGTGTTTAGAGGGAAGAAAGGAAAAGGAGAAATGTTCTAATTAAATTAGAATTTCAAAAATAACAAACCCAAGATTTTAAATATTTTATACAAAACAAATGGTGTGTTTAGTTATATTTATTTAAAGTTGCGATTTAATTGATGTGGAATGTCTTTCTGTGGGCTGTGAACTACCATTGGACAATAAAGGAACTGTTTTGGCCCATAGAAGAAAGACTTATCAACAGTTGGGAAATCCAAGCATAGATAAAGGGGAAGGAGGGCTGTAAGCTAATGCCCAAGAGAGCAAGATGTAATGGAACAGAGATAAAGCCACTAGCCACATGGCAAGACATAGATGAATAGAAATGGATTGAGTTAGGTTGTGAGAGCTAGCTGATAATAAGCCTGAGCCATAAACCAAACAGTCTGTAATTAACATAAGCCTTTGTGTGATTATTTGGGGCTAAGTTGCTGCAGGACTGACTGCTGCTCTGGACCTTGATTGGTCAGGCCAGAAACTTCTGGCTATGTTTAATATAACATTCTTTGGTAGTAAATATAATACACATTTTACAATATAAACATGACCCATAATGTTAAACAGCCAATGATAAACACTGAACATTTAGACAATTTTAGGATTAGATAATTTAGAAAAAGTCTTTACTTTTTCCTCTCTGTGAGTACCATTCTGTCTCTTAATGACATTGACTCAGTTGCAGTAACTCACTTTTATTTATTATTTTTGAGACAGAGTTTCTCTGTGTATAGCCCTGGCTGTCCTGGAACTTGCTCTGTAGATCAGGTTGGGTTCAAACTCACAGAGATCCACCTGCCTCTGTAAGAGAATGCTGGGATTCAAGGTGTGTGCTGCCACCACTGTCTACCAATAATTTACTTTTATCATTTAGTTTATTTTTAGAATTCAAATAATAAAGCTTAAAATATTCTAATTAAATTATGACAAGTATCATGTAGAAAAGAGTCACAAGTGCATTTTCTAAGGAGAGTGCTTATTCTAAATGATGAGATGCAGCTTTGGAGTCAGACATGTGCTGTAAATTGTCATCAGGTCTTGCCGCCTCACAGGTATATATTAGATAAAGCATCAAATCATGCAGCTTAAGAACTTCTTGGAATTTAAATGAAGAAAAGGAATTATATACCTTTTTCTGGCATACTTTATAAATCTGACTAAATCCAGCCAAACTCGAGGCCTTCGATCTTAGTAAGGTCACTGCTTACCTTTCTCTTCCATTTTCAGCTAAATTTGAATGGTAACACAGATAATCTCCCCCCCATTTCTCTACTTCAATCTGCTTACTGCTGAAGTTACAGTGTTTACTAATGAAATTTGGCCAGGTTGGTAAATGTGAAACCTAAAGTTTTCTTCCATATCTATTTTGCACTGATTTTTTTGCATTGAATTATTGCATTTTTAATTGTATTGTTACTCAAAAATGATCTACTAGTAATTATTTGTAAATTAAGTAGAATAGTTTTGCTAATTCAGCTTTACTCTAGCTTTGTATGGTTCCTAATTGGTTGTTGATACAAAAGAAATTCAATTATGTGTGTCTGGTTCTTGACATAATTTTATTATTTTTTAAATTTAGAAGTCAAAGTGATTTTTTTGACAACAGATCATTACTGAATAATTTATTTTTTTTTTATTGAAGGGAATTGTATGACCTCTAATATAGTCAGAAAGCTAAATTTAGAAAAATCATTTCATTGTTGTTATTTTTATAGTGCTGACCTATATAGCTGACTCTACCACTGTGTCCCCTGAGAGCATTTAACATTATAAATAAGATATGCTTATATTTTCTGAAGTTTGGTTTGTATTATGACATTAGATTTAATCATTTATTAATGTATTTTATCTTGCTAACATGTGATTATTTTTAAATGCTTTCTCAGAATGTTAAAGCCTGAGAAAAAAAACTTCAACAGTTATTTTTCTGAAGATAAAAGGGCCCATAATCTTCTTAAGTACTTATGTTGAATTTGGCTTAATATTTATGGATATTAATTTTTCACCACAAATGCAACTTTCATCTCAAAGCTAGGATGTTATTAAAAAATCTGTCACTGCCTGTTCTAAATAATTTATAGATATTGAACATTTTTATTATTGTCAGATATTGCAGAGATATTCATCCCTGGGATGAATACTATGGGAAGAACAAGGGGATCCTAGGGTCATTCTCTGACTTTCACATGTGCACTGCATTGCTGTATCCCCATAGTAAATAAATGAATGAAAGAATGGCAAATAAATAGGTAAAAACAATTAGAACTTTCATAAAAATATTTATAGTTATAGGGATAATATAATTTTAAGAATAATTTACAAAAATTTTAATTTTAAGAATTATTATACTTTACAAATTAAATGTAAGTTTTGAGTTCTGTTTTCTTTGTAAGAATGATTTCCAGCAACTGGGAGAAAAATGTGTTCATTTGTTATCTTCTGCTTGTTTGTATGTGATTCTTCATTGATAATGTTATGAGAAATGGAAGTTTTTCATTACAAAGTTTTGGTAAAAACCTTCTTGAATCCATTTCAAACATAAAACCACATCACGTTTTTTACTAAATGACTAAAAAAAAAGTGAAAAAGTCTCATTTAGGTTAACTATTACAATATCTTTCATGATATTTTTGCATTATATAAACATAAAATACAAAGAAAATTTAGTATTTTCTATCAGGTTCATAATGATATCTCCAAAGTCCCTTTTATGAAAAGCATACCCCTTCCTATGCTATTATTGAAAAAGGTTGTAAATAAACTTCTTTATAATTCACCGAGGGAGAACAAGGTAGTCGCTGATGATATGGCAAGTTCTGGCAGAAAGTTTTAAAAGTAGGTTTTCTTGATGAAGGTGGAGTATCCTGAATCATTGGAAGGCTAATTCACATGTCTAGAAATGGAAGTTCAACCGGAAGGCATCAGTGGGTTAATCTCTCTGTCCCTGGTTTGCATATGGCCACAGTCTCGTGGCTGTTTTTCTTTACAATCTCTTTTCTTCATGTCTCCATGCGTCCAAATTTCCTCTTAGCATATGAGTTGTGTTAGTGCCCATTACTTGCTTAAAGGTTCTGTTTCTAAGCATATTCAGGTTCTGGGGTTAAGAGCTTAACATTTTTTGGCAGATACAAGTCAGTACATAATAGGGGTTAATTAGTGCAATCAAGTATAAATGAATGTATTGATCATCCCCCAATGGACAAATAATTTTTACTTTGTTCAATACTGTAGTCAGAAGCTTCTCTGTCCCATCTGGATGATTCTGTAGCCATTTAGTCCGAAATCGTCATACTAAGATTTATATTAATTATAAACTGTTTGTCCTATGGCTCAGGCTTATTACCTGCTAACTCTTACTCTTAAAGTCGCTTATAATTTTTATGCATGGTTAGCCATGTGGCTTGGTACCTTTTTCTCAGTGCAGCATTCTCATCTTGCTTCCTCTGTGTCATCTAGCTGGCATTTCTGTCTCTGTTATCTTCCACTTCCCATAATTCTGCTAGTCTGGTTACCCGACCTCTACTTCCTGTATAGCTTCTGGCCAATCAGTGTTTTATTAAACTGACACTTACAGTGACAAATATTTACAGTGTATGAAAGCATACTCCCATAGCACAGTACTGATAAATTCAGTAATGATAGTCCTACCTGGTATATTGTTAAGGTGATTATCTCATGAAAACCACTTTTACTGAAACCAAGATTTGTCTTCTTAATGCTTGATTTAAAGATTGCTTTAAAAAAATAAACAACATAAGATTTATTTCCTTATATTTTAAGATTGAACTTTAGTTACATGTGTGTATGTGCATATTTGTGTGTGTGCATGTGCTCATGTGAATGAAGGTACCCCCAGAGGCTGGAAAACCTTATTGGATGCCTTGGAGTTGGAGTTGGAGGTAGTTAGTGGTAAGCTTCCTGAGATATAGGTATTGATAACCTAATACATTAGGGTTCCCTGCAGCTGCTCTACTCACTCTTAACCTCTCTTCCCTTTTTAAAAGTTCTCTACATGATCGAAGTTCAAATGATAGAAAAGGCTAGCTTAATACCCTCTTTATTTTTCTTAGTCACTCTGCAAAAACTATGCTGATGGCAAAATGGAGCCTAATTAAGAACTGACTACACTGTGTGATGATCATTCCAAGAAAGACTAGATCCTAGTAGATCAAACCACCTTTTTAGTAGTTCCTTTTTTATTAGTTCCCTACTACCTATGTCTTCTGGTAAGGAGGTACACAATTCCAGCTTAGAACATTCTATAAGACTGCAGAGTATAAGCCAGCTGCAAAACTGAAATGACGATTCCTAGAAGCCCTTAGCACATCTTTACCTAAATGAATGCTGTCCTGGTAGATGATGATTTTTAGGTCTTAAGGCAATGAAACTTGTCCTCCATCTGAGAGTGTAGCTATAAAATGATGGTGTGTGCACTAAGATGTGTGTTACATCTGGTTTCTAATGTTTCATTAAAGGAACATATAACCTTTGCCTGGCTCTCTGGATATTCTTCAGTCAATTACATCATCCTGTTGGGACCACCAGAACTTCAGCTATTCATTTTATTTCATACTTGTTTCTCTTCATACCCACCCACAGAATAAATTATAGGACATGTGAATCAAAATTAGTTTTTTTCTGGCTACTGCCATTTCTGGGAAAGAGAAAAGGATAGAATTACTTTTAGAATTTCTTCTGAGTATTTATTGGTCTCTTAGGTTTGTAAAGGCTACGGATATTCTGTATGGAACTAGCAAAGTTATGTTAACATGCTGCTATTAGGGTAAAATGTATTGTAAAATATATCTGATGGTTGGTTTGTTTTATACAGCAGGAATTTAATGCCTTTTGGAGCTAAAGCCACTATTGTTAATTTCCTTAACATTGAAAAGGCTGTCAAGCCAAGCTGAATGAGAACAATGTGGTACAACAATAAGTTTGAAAAATAATGTAATTAAATTATTATATTTTACTTGATTACTTGTTAAGCAGTAGAAATTGTGGGAGTAGATTATGGGATTTGTTTGAAGGGATATAACACATTTCCCCAAATGAAAACATCTGTTCATGTTGGTGTTTTCCATTAGTCATCTTCAGAGATGTTAATTTAACTTAAAACAATTCACACTCTTCTGTTGATGATTAATTTCAAAATGATGTTTGCATTATTAGTTGAAGTCAGAGACATCATGAGAACTGGGAGTGAAAACAGATGGCTGGGTGATGCGTGTGGTACTTTGAATGTTTATATTAAAGTAGTGCCTGGTGTTTGCATCTAAAGTGGGAGAAGAATAAACATTAAAATGGGCACAAATTATTAACATGTTTGACTTAAAGAGTCCATGTAGACCATCTCAAAGAAACCAAAAACTTTTATCAAGTTCAATGTGATTGATATAAGAGAGGCTCATTGGATATTGTTATACAGAGCCACAGGATGGGTAGCAACTGCCCAGTTTCTTTCTATTAATATTTTTAGAAAAGTTTTAAATAACAAAACCTACTAGACAATATTATGATTTGCTCACTGAATATAGCATATTCTAAATAGTCTAGATTCAGTAGTCATCAAGTTTTTCTTTTTGTATTCAGGCAAAAATTGGGATATATTTGGGAGTACCTACACTACAGATACGCATTCTCACTTACCATTCCTTTGTTTTATTTCTTCTCAATTTCTAGAGTGTATGTGCTATCTTAGAAGTCTTTTTTGTTTGATATGTTTTTCTGGACAGTGTTTCTCTGTGTAACAGCTCTGGCTGTCCTGGAACTTACTCTGTAGACCTGGATGGCCTCGAACTCACAGAGATCTGCCTGCCTCTGCCTCAAGAGTGCTAAGATTAAAGGTGCGTATTACCACCACCTGGCTTCTTTGAAGTCTTAATTTAGCCAGTCAGCAGTATGTCCCAGTACTCTAAACTTTTAACATGTTTTCTTTAAACAATAAACAGTTTTTTAATTCACTATACCTTAAATTAAGTTTGGTTGGAGGTGGCACACAAATCACGCAGTGTTACATTCTTTTTTTTTTTTTTTTTTTTTTTTTTAATTTTTTTTTTTTTTTTTTTTTTTTTTTTTTTTTTTTTTAAATTTTTTTTTCCTTTATTTTGTATTTATTAAAAAAAACACACAGTAAAAAGAATTTAAAATGTGGAAGAGTTAACAATAACTATATAGAGGATAAGAATGATAAGCATGGCTTATCAAGGGTAGACATACAAATAAGATTGCTACACCTATATTTTCTTTGTGTTCATCTTTCCCTCTGAATTTTTTTTTTTTTCCATCC
>PVIH01026875.1:0-17975 GCA_004025045.1 Sigmodon hispidus | reverse complement strand
GAGGAGAGGAGAGGAGAGGAGAGGAGAGGAGAGGAGAGGATGAGAAAAAAGAAAGGACATAAAGAAGGAATATGCATAACACAAATATTGGAAGAACTCTCAATTTGCAGAGACATTCTACTTGAAATTAAAAGTTACTACACAGTAAAGAAAACAATTACTGGAATGAGAAGAGTATACAGAATGGGAGAAAACCTTTGTCACCTACTTACCTGAAGGGTAGCTAGCATCCAGAATATCTAAAATTTTATAACTTGTTATATAAAGTATTTAAATATTTTAATTAGTAAGTATGTATGTAGATAGAGCTAATATTTCTCCAAAGAGGAGATACAAATGGCTAATAAAATTATGAAAAGCACTGAGGATCCTTTGGCACCAGGAATTGCATACCAAACTATCATGTGATTCCATGTCCCTCCAGTTTAGAAAATAAGCAACAAATATTAGAGAGAATGTGAGAAAATGGAGCATTTCTATATTTCTGATGGTCATGCAAACTTGTACAGCTACTGCAGAGGGTTCTCAGAAACTAAAAGTAGAACTACCATATGGCCTAGCTATAGCATTTTATGATATAGTCAAAAGACGATATGTCAGCACATACTCGAGATACTTACACATCTGTGATCATTTTTGCAGTGTTCACATTAGCGAAGAGATAGAACCAGTATAGATGCTTATAAACAGATGAATATATTTTTAAATGTGGAAATATACATAATGAAATTTCAGCCACAAAGAAGAATTTTTATATGATTTTCAGAAAAAGGGGTTTGGATGGAGATCATCAAGTTAAGGAATTACGCTAGAAGTAGAAAAGAAAATATCACATCTCTTCTCATTTGTTGGACATGATTTAACACAGAACAAGAAAACAAACAACAACATGACAAAATGTATTTTGAAGAGAAAGGGGAACAGTGGAAGACAAAAAATATTGACAAGAGACAGTGAGGGGAGGTAAATATGGTCAAAGTACAGGAGGTATATGTGTCTAAATGATAAGATCATTGGACTGAAGAGATGGCTCAATGGTTAAAATCACTGTCTGTTTTTCCACAGGACCTAGGTTCAATTTCTAGCACCCAAGTGATAGCTCACAACTATTCATAACTCCAGTTCCAGGGAATCTGACAGTTTCACACAGACAAACAGGCCGGCACATAAAATAAAAATGAACTTTAAAAAATACATGAAACCCATTAGTTTTTGTATAATGAACATGCACTGAAAAAAATAACAAAGCAACAACAAAACTTCTACAGTTACTTTTGAAAATCAATTCTATTCTATTTATATAGAAAAATCAATGATTGAGGAACTTATAGTTTATGCAAGATGCCTGAGAAAACGCATCATGTATACATGCGTGCCAGTCTCATTTTTTAATTCAGGCCCACCAATATGCTTCCAGACACTATTCTAACACCTAGCTCTCTAGTTAAGAAACAATAACTAGAACTAATATAAATAAGTTCATGGGAGTGATAAATAGTAAAGCTGAGCTTTTGAATCAGTCTCCTTAGTAAACCACAGGATGTAGAGGAAGTTGAGGAACAAGAAGCATAGAGCTGTTGTACGAATGTTACAGCTTAGTTTGTTCTAAGCACAGAATAGAGTAACTGAGAGTTTCATACCTTGTAAAACACAGTGTGGTAGAGCTCCCTCACCATGTGGCATTCATATGTGATACGATAGTTAGCTACATACAAGGACAAGGTGGCATTCATCTGTTAAATTTATTCCTGGTGATTTTTGTCCTTCATGATGGCATGTTAAGACTATTTTAGATGTTGACACCATCGCTGATTTAAAATCAACATGCCTGTGGTTTCTAGATCTTTATCTAATCTTAGATCAAGGCAGACAGGGATGCTTCCTGAAGAGTGAAATATATTACAAAACATTGAGGACAGTTCCCAAGGAGCTGTAAGATATGTCATCCATATTTATAAGAAGTAAATTAGTTGTTACATACTGTATATCAATTTATCCCCAGCCTCTGATTCATATAGTCTTCAACATATACCTAATGCCAAATAACATGAAACAATTTATACCATGAGTTCTTACAGAAACAACATTAGGAATCTAGTCTAGGGTACTATAGAGAAGAGCCTGCTACTTGGTAGTCATCAATTCTTTTTGCTTCTATACAGTTCTGAGTTATGGGTCTATCCCTAGAAAAACTTATTGAAATAACTACTAGCATGCCAGACATTTTGTACACATTCTGCTAAAGAACCTTACATTTCTCCTTGGTATATTTCTGACCATGAGATACACAGATATATAAAATAAAGCTCAAATAACTTGGTTTACTAGGTTTTGATACTGCTTAGGGCTAATTTCCATGATTTTATCTTATCTCGAATTCATACAGGCATCCTGAAATGCTTAAAGAAAATGAAAATGCAAATAAATGCTTTGAATTAAATTCTGCATGTACCTTTTTTTTAAGTTTGGAAATGTTTATATAGCACACATTTGGAAAGAAAGCCAGATAAAATGGAGAATTAGAACATAAAATTTACTACATTTATAAATTCAATATTTTTCTCCAAAAGAATGAGATTAGCAAAATAAATTAAATGGAATTTCTTAGCATTTGTTGCCACATTCAGTTGAGAAATGTTGTTCACATTTTAAGACATTTTAAGAGAAAATCAAAGTAACTGTGTAAATAGCTTCACCAATATTTCCTTCTTAACAAAATAAAATAAATTTGGATATACTCATTCAAATTTCTTTGTCGTTGTGAAGGCAAATATATTTTACCTCTTAGATCTGTGCTTGGGTTTGAGGCTTAAGTCTACATAAACTAGATTCAACAGAGGGAAAACATACAATTTACTTATTACAAGTTTTACATGACTTGAGAGCACTAACGAAGAAAGAAAGACCTCAAATGCTGTTTGTAGACAGTCACGGCAAACCAAATCAGACAAAGATGAATAAGTCGTGAAGCAGCAGCTGAGGACTGCAAGAGGCATCAGAGATGGCGCTATTTTTACAAGGTTAGTATTCACTCAGTCTTGCTTTCCAACCCTTCAGAATAAAGTAAAAGGCCTTTCCTTTTTTTCCCGGTTTGTTTCCTCTTGCGATGATAAACATACAATCAACGTGACTTGGGAGGGGAAGCGTTCATTTTCTCCTAACATTTCCCTGGTACAATCCATCACTGAAAGAAGTTGCAAGAAGCTAAAGGTAGAAAACTGGAAGCTGTAACTGAAGCAGAGGCCATGGAGGAACTCTGCCTACTGAACTGCTCCCAACCGTTTGCTCAGCCTGCTTTCTTATACAAGTTGGAATCACCTGCCCTGGGTTGGCAACTGCTCACACAGTGGGCTGGGCCCTCCCACATCAATAATCAATGGAGAAAATGTCCCTCTAGGTTTGTCTGCAGATCAGATGGGTCCTCTTCCCAGATAAATCTAGCTTGTGTCAAGATGATAAAAATTAACCAGAACACTTTCTCTTTTAGGAACGTTTGTTTTGACATAAGAATTTTGTCATTGCATTTAAGAACTAGTGTAAATGTCATAGTGATCATCATATACTTGCTGTTTTTCCAATAGTATTAATTCAATCATCAATATGCCAAAGTGTCTTCCTCAAGAAGCTGTCCTTGAATTTGAAAGGTCGTTTTCTGTAGCCTACATAGTGTCTAATCACTGAGAATGCTTTTTAACTGATTCCCCCACTGTTCAATTTAGAGCTGATCGCTGGGATGATGCTTTCACATTTCTCACAATGATGACCTCCATACATTTGTAAGTATTAGAATGACATTTAAATATGTGTTTCAAAATTTTCTAGCAAATATACTTTTTATCTGGGGCATCCCCAGAGGAATTGTTTGGGGACATTTCAGACTGAACTTCAATCACCTGCCCAAAGGAACATGAATGCTTGGGAAACCAGTGCAGTAATAGTAATCTTGGTATGTGAGTGTCTTTGTTAAACAAACATACAATGTGGTTAATAATTGAATTTTTCAAGTCACTCTATGAAGTTTTGTTTTAAAGTATTTTAATTAGGTGCTGCTAGCTAGCTAGAACTAATATCCTAACATAGATAATTCAGAATACGTAATATGAGGGTTTTTGCCAAAATGTGATCACACCTTTATTATCTTTGACAGTTTGTGATGCAGATGTTTCATTCTCGTGTGAAATACAAAAGGTAATTGTTATAAAATACTATGCTGAAATCAGGTGGATTATTATTCCTTTAAACTTAAAATGTCATGTGGTAAAGGTTATTTCTACTCATTAAGATTAAATGCATGTGGTCATATGTTAGAACACTTTTGAATTGAAGGTATATGCAACTGAAATCATCAACAAATTCAGAAATGCTGAAAGAAAAATAGCTTCCTTTTTTATGCACCAAAGCATATTCTCTCAATTAAAATGACATTATATTACACTCTTGCCTGACACTTTATTATGATAAATCTAATAACAAAAACAGTAAGTCATTCTATATATAAATTTGATGACATTTTGATATTAAAATGAGTAAAACCTGTCAATATTCTAGAACCAGTGCGTCAGCAAATAGGATTATTGGTTTACCCAAATAATAATCTAACCATTAAGAGGATAACATTTTCCAACTGCAATTACATGCCCTAATTTTAAAAGGGCTATCATTTACAATAATTTGGCAGATTTGGTCCATATTTCTTTCAAAAATTCATTTCTTCATTATGCCTCAAAACAATTTATGGTGCATTTATGTTGGTGAAGATAATTTGCTTTTTTTATTGTGAATGGAAATCAGTAATTACATAGAATCCCATTTTCTGCAGACATAAAGTTAATTCATGGTTGTAATTTTATACAGAATATTAGCTTCTGTTAGTTATGATGAAAATGTAACTGTGGTAAATGCCTCCATTATAACAGAATTTCCTTGGACTTGATGGAAAAAAGGAAACGTTGACTTCGTAATAACAATTCCATGGGTGAATGTGACAGCCCTGCCGATCAATGTGCTCTGCTAGCAATGTGGATTATGATTCCTGCTCACATGCTGGTTTTGAGGAGACTCTGCATTCTCTTCTTCCTTCCCCCTTTCCATGCTGTGCCACTTTGGGTGGGCAATGCTTGTTTTCCATGTCTGAATTTTATACCTACAATATGGAGAAGTCTGTAATCATTATTTTATATTGATGGTGAAATGAGAAGATGCATAAACAATTCTAGCTTGTTTCCTGGATTTATAGGTATGTTGCCTCTAGTTAGAAATTCACCCACTACTTGATACAAAAAAATACGTTTCCCTACCCAACCTTCTGTCAATAATTGCTACTATTAAGAGAAACCATAAAATAAAAATGGAAAAAGCCAAAAAGAAGGGGAGGAGAAAGGATTTCAATTTCTCAAATACTTCTCTTGAAGCTTCGTTAGGAACTATACCAACTTACCATATTTTTTCAATCTATTAATAAGAACTGTTTCCCAGTGATTTACATTATTTTAAATTGCTCTATTCTTTGTACTTTTGTGTATGTCTTAAGCATCCCCTATTAAATATAAGGAAATAAGACTTATGATTTCTTATGCTATTCTGAGTGATACTAAACTATTATAATTTGCAAATTTTGTCAGTTGGGGAGACAGATCAGTTAGCAAAGTACTTCAATAGCCTTCAGTACCAGAGTGTGACCCTCAGTGCCCACTTTTAAAAGTCAAGTACAGTGGCACATATTTGTAATGCCACTAATTTACTTAATAGTTATAGTACTATTTTTTCATTTTATTTAATATAGATTATTAAACTGAGTGTTCTACCACACATCTTTAATTCCAGCATTCAGAAGGAGAATCAGATAGATATCTGAATTTGTGACCACCCTGGTCTGTAGAGCAAGTTTCAGGACAGATAGGGCTAAAACAGAAACTCTGTATCAGAAAAACAATAAATATAGACAGACAGAAAGAAGAAGAATGATTTTTTTCCTCATATAATATATCTTGAATATAGTTTCCCCTCCCTCTGCTTCCTCCAGTCTTTCCCCACCCCTCCTCCCATGCAGATCGACTCTTTACTGTTTCTCATTAGAAAACCTTCTTCTAAGGGATAATAATAAAGTTAAATAAATAAAATATGATATAAAACAAAAAATAACAAATAGGACAATACAAACACACTGAAGAAAATATCCCAAGAAAGCTACAAGAATCAAATAGAGATGGAGACTTACTTGTTTGCACACACAGGAATCATAAGAAAAATACCAAAACTGAAAGTTATAATATACACAGTAGGGCAAAGAACTGGTAGGGTTAAAAGAAAAGAAGGTAAAGAGAATATACATTGTAGTTATTTATATTTTATATTTAATAAAACCAGTCTGGAATATCAGAGAACAGATCTACCCATGGTCATGCCAGGAGGGTCAGAGAGTGTTAACTCATGCCTTTAATCCCAGTAAGAGAAAGACCAGGAGTGGTGACCTTTAATCTCACAACTCCAGAAACAGAGATCTTCCTGTGTTTCTGAGAGTTCAAGGCCTAACTACCAAATAGTAGTAGTTGACACCTTTAATCTTAACCAGTATGTGAAAAAACTGGGCAAAGAAGATATTTAAGGCAGGGGTAGGAAAACAGAGATTTATTCTGTAGAAGCAACAAGGAGCCAGGCTGAAGAAGCTGGGAGATAGCTTGCATTCTGAGAAGTTGCCTGGGTGAGATTTGACTGTGGTCTGCTTCCTCTCTCTGATACTCCAACTGGCTTTATCAAATATAAAATATGTCACCATAATATATATGTGTGTGTTTACATATATTCATACATACACAGACATTAATGTGTGTATATACACACACTCATGCACACACACAGACATATACATACATATATATACATACACATATATATGACATTATGAGGCAAGAAACTTCCAAAGATGGCATTGACTATTTTCTATTGGCCATCTACTTATTTACTGCTGGCCATGCAGCATATCCTTAAGAGGAGTTTCTTTCCCTAGAGAAACTTCTTTGGAGAAAACTAAATTTTATCTTGGAAATAGCTTCTGAATTTGGGATGGGGACTTGTGCTGACTCTTTCAGGTCTAGGACCTGATATGGTGCAGACACACACAGGTCCTTTGCATGCTACCTCAGTCTCGATGAGTTCAAATATTCATCTATCATGTTGATTTAGAGAGCCTTGTTTCTTCGGTGTTCTCTATCTCCTCTGAATTTTACATTCCTTCCACATACTCTTCCGTAGTGGTCACTGGGAGGGAGAAGGAAGGGAACGTTAATGGAGACATGTTATTTAGTGCTAAATAGTTCTAAGGTCTTTCATTCTTTTCATTTTGGCTGGTTGTGGCTCTTTGTATGTGCTCCCAACCACTTCAAGAGAAAATGTATTTGATCATGGCTAAGCAAGGCAATGCTCTATATAAATAGCTGAATGTCATTAGGGGTCACTTTATTGCTATGTTCCTTTGGTAGAACACCAGCAATTTATTTTTCCCTGGCTACTAGGCTATCTAGTTTCAGGTTGCTGGTCACCCTAGCAGTGTCTGGTATAGACTTCATATTGTAGAGTTATTCTTAATTTAAATCAGATGTAGGTTGCTTATTCACACAAGCTTTGAGCCATAATTGTGTAATCAGAAATTTCTGACCCTTCTGGGCCTGCAGTCTGGAGGAATCTTCCCACCCATGGTCCTAAGCCACTTATAAAATAATTATACAAAGGCTTATATTGATTACAAATTGTTTGGTTTACAGCTGAGGCTCATTATCATCTAGCTCTTACAACTTAACCCATTTTTATTAATCTATATTTTGCGATGTGGCTAGTGGCTTTACCTGTGTTTCAATCCATTACATCTTGCTTTCTTGGGTGACAACTCACAGCCTCTATGTGACTCCACCTTTCTTCCTCTTTCTTTGTGCTTGAATTTCTTGCCTGCCTATAAGCTAGTTTGATATAAGCCAAAACAATTTCTTTTGTAATTTACAGTGTATAGAAAGACATCCCACATCACCATTGCACTAGCTTATCTAGCAGGCAGGACAACATTGTAGATGGCAGGATTTGTAGTTGGGTTGGTGTTTACTCCTTTGCTAGTGTGCAGAGTACCTTTCTGTACCAAAGATGTTAGCATGTAGGGGTGAAGACACTATGTAGGCCCCAATTTGACTTCTCTGTGTCCAGTGAGGTGTGCATACATTTTCTTTAGCAATGGGGCTTTATTGTTAGTTTGTGGAGAGCAACCTATAGTAATTGCAGCAGCCTGGATTGTTTAGGGGTTCTCACAGGATCCTTTAATTAACAACTCAATTAAAAATAACTCATTCCCAGTACTGGAAGCCTAGTAACAAGAAATAAATTGTAATGCTATGTATTTTTTAAATTTTCTTCACATTATCTTTCAATACATTGTCTTTACAACAGATCCAGGGATGGAACATTCAACCTTTCACCTATGAGATAGATGCTATACCACTGAGTTATATATCAGACCTTTAAATTTTTAGATTTTTAAAGTTTGGAACATTCTTAGTAAGTTGCCCAAACTGCTCTTAAATTTGATGTTTCCCAGGCTGGCATTGAACTTATTATCCTTCTGCCTCAGGTCAAGAGCAACTAGGAATTACTGGCATATAACAACAGACCTGGATGTTTTTAACATCTAAATATCTTTGGATATTGTTTATTTCATGGAGCAGTTTAGGATATCCAGAACAGTATTAACTAGGACTGAGTGAGACCGCCAATCTTCCTTCACTTCTGGACTATAAAGGAATCTCTAGTCTTTTGATTTCAAGTATGATGCTAGCAATAGAAATTTTAAAGGTACCTTATCTAGACCAGAAAATTTCCTTGTATACACCTCCACCTTCCATTTGCTGTGGAATATTATCGTGAACATATGTTGAATTTTGCCAAGTATTTTTTCTTAGCCAATTGATAATATGATATGTGATGAATTACATTGATTTCTTTCATTTTAAATGTGAAAGCCACTTAGAGATATATTCAATTTGGTCATAATATAATATAATGTTTTAATGTATTGCTGGATTTGAGTTAAAATACTTCTGTTAATCATGCCTGCGGATATTGAAATGCTTCTTGTTTTCTCATTATATCTTTGTTTGCCTTTCCAGTGAAGGTCATACTGTCCTTATAAACCAAGTTAAAATGAGTTCCCTTATCCATTTCCCGAAAGACTTCATTTAAGATTCCTACTACTTTCTCCATTAATGTTTTCCAGAATTCAACAGTGAAGCCATCTGCACCTGAAGGTGTCTTTGTGGGAAGATTGTTAATTATAAAACTCAATACCCTTAGGAAATATGAAGTTATTTTAATTATTTCTTCTTGTGTCAGTTGGCTAATTTGTGGTTTTCAATGAATGCATCCTTTTCAATTGAGTTGCTAGATTTGTGGTTGTCAAGCTGCTCATAATTACAGCGTCTGTGTTGATGCTTCCTCTTTCCGGTGAGATGCTCTTTTCTCTCTCTTTTTTTCCTTTTGGTCAATCAAGTAAGTGGTTTATTCAGGATGTTTTATTCTGTGGAAAAGAGTGTGTTAAATCATCACACCAACAATTTTTTCCCTTTTTTTCCTTTGTTGTTTCTCAGGTTCTGTTTCTTTCATTGCCTTAATTTTTATGATTTTCTTCTCAGAATAAATAAAGTAATTATGGCTTCTTTTATAAAATATATTTTATTCTGTATTTGTCAGTTTTATACACTGTATCTTCATCATAGCCACCTCAACTCCCAACTCCCTTTTCTCTTCTTATATATATCTCTCTCATCTTCATGTCCTCTTCCTCCTCTTCTGTTTAAATGATGCACTGAATCCAATTTCTGTTGTCTGCTTTATCATGGACAAACTAGCAGCAGAAATATAATTCTCTTTTCTTCAGATCAATACCTTAGCTAGGGGCGGAGCTTTAAGAGCTCCTCTATCACTTGTGCTGGAATTATTAACTGGCTTGATCATGTGTAGTAGGTCCAATGATTATAAACACAGTTGCTTTGTGTTCATGAATGCAATGGCCCTGATATGTTCAAGAGACTCTTTTTTAATAAATCCAGATTTAATAAATAGGACAATACAAAGTAGAGTATTCCTGGGTGGCTCTCAGGAAAGCCTGAGACAGAACAGAAGAGCACACATGGCAGAACTACGGGGCGGGTCTTAAATAGCAGGTAGGCGTGGTTTACTTTTGTCAGACTTTCTCAGGCCCTGGGTTTGAAATAGAAGGAGTGAGACCAGAGCATGGAATGGGGGTCCTTAGCTGGACATCCCCAACAATCAGTCAGTTTTGTGGGTTCAATTCTCTCTCATCTTTCTGTTGGTTCTGGGAATTGAACTCATGTCTTGCTTGTAGATAAGAGCTTTTACTTGCTGAATCTGCTCTGGCTACTCCTAACAGTTTTAAGTAATGGTGAAAATGGGGGAAACAAAACAAAAACAAAGAAAAAATTTCGGAAATTTGACATGAAGAAGGGTGTTGCAGCCCAGCAGTGGGTGGCATATGCTTTAAGTCCAGCACTCGTAGGCAGAGGCAGGCCAGCCTGATCCATAGAACAAGTTCCAGAATAGTCAGGGTGCCACACAGAGAAACCTATCTTTTTTAAAAAAAAAGGGGGGGTCTGCCACAAGGCTAAAATAGAAATAGAAATGGTTACATGAAAGTGGTCCCTAAGAACTGGCCAGCTTCCCTATCTTTAACTTTATTTATAAGGTTTCCATCATGATAGCTACTTTGGTGGGTCATAGCTTTTAGTCTAAGGGGACAGTCTATTGTGTTAGGAAAATGGGAGGCAGGAACTTGAGGCAGCTGGTCACGCTGCATTCACAGTTAGCAAGCAGAGAGAATACTGGTGTTCAGCTCATTTTCTTCATTCCATACTGATTGAGACCCCAGCCCCTGGGAGTGGTGCTGTCCATATTTAGGGTAGATCTTTCCATCTTATTTAACCCAAACTGGAAAATTTCTTCTCAATGTGCCCAGGGGCTTTTCCCTAGATTAGCCTAGACCCTGTGATGTCAACATTAATGTTCGTACATTGGCAGTTTAATCATCTGAATGTTTTCAGAGAAAGGCATTAGTCCTAATAGGAAACAATCTACTGGTGACATCTTGAAATTCACTTTTAGGAACCTTGATCACACCTAAGGAGAGATGGCTCAACCATTAAAGGCTAGGCTCAGAACCAACGGACATTTTATAGCATTTCTCTCCACCTTCTGATTTTTAGGGTATTTCTGTCCACTCTTCCTCAATATTCCCTGAGCTTTGTAACTGTCTACACAGATGTCTCATTTTGGGGAGCACATTCAACAGACATTTCTTCTCAGCCCTTTGAAATCTTGTAAATCTCTACATTGGTGGTGGCCTGTTACAGAAAGAAGTTTCTCTGCTCATGGTTGATAGTTCCACTAATCCATAGTTAAACACATAAATCTGGAGAAAGGAAAGCAGTCTGATAACATCCCCAGACATGAGTTTTCGAGTATGTTTTCAGTACTAGACCCTAGTTCCCTCTTGTAGACCAGTTTAAATTCAGTCAGAGGGCAGTTGTCCCTCTCCACACTCCATAAGGGTCATGCCGTTATTGCACCATGGATACTTCTTGCCTGACAGTTTGACATTGTAGCATGGAAGATCTACCACTGAATAAGTCAAGTGATGATTTTTCTCCCCAGTTCCCTGCAAACAACCCTTCTTTATGAAAGTAGGGATAAAGTTTCCATTCCATCTTGATTTCTGTGTGTGCTGCAGTCAAAGTATATTACTTTACCTTCAAGTTGTGGCCTGCAGTCAAAAGCACTGGCAATGGTTTTGAAGGCCCCTAAGGCTTCCTTGGTCAATATTCTTCAGGGGAGGGACCCCACATCTGACACTTGAACATTTATTTATCTTCTGAGGAAAACTTTGTCTACCAGTGTAGCTTATTTCCATTCCAAGTCCTTACCTTAAAATCAGAAAAACCAACAACAACAACAAAGACCACTCTGAAGTTTCTAATTAGGTACAAAATGATGGATTTTCAAAAAGTTCCTTTACACATGCTCAGCCTTAGTAGGCTGGGCCTCTACTTTCTCCTTTGCTACTCATCATCTTTCTGTCCCTGCTTAATTAAGGCTTCAGCATGAGTGTTCAGTAAACACCTAACACAGATGCTAGGATTTGAACTCAAGTCTTCTGGAAGAGTAGCATATGCTTTTAATCCCTGAGCCATCTTGCATGCCTATCTCCTCTTCCTTTAATGATATCCTTTTCCTCTTGGGGCCAACTGTATTAGATGTTATAAGCACCATTCCTATTGTCTCCAGTGCTTTCTCATAAACTGCCTACTGGTAGATAGGGCATCATTGGAAACACTAAATAGTTCACCCTCAGTTTCTTTTTTCAGTCTGAAGGTCTCCTTTAATTGGACTTTCCTTTCCTCCATCTTTCTGTGCTGTCACCATGGTGCATACGAATGTCTTGGTTGATGTCCTCCAGAGCATCAGCAATGCTGAGAAAAGAGGCAAACGCCAGGTCCTCATCAGGCCCTACACCAAAGTCATCATCCGGTTTCTGACCGTGATAATGAAGCATGGTTACATTGGTAAATTTGAAATCATTGATGACCACAGAGCTGGGAAAATCATGGTGAACCTCACAGACAGGTTGAACAAGTGTGGAGTGGTAAGGCCTAGATTTGATGTGCAACTCAAAGACCTAGAAAAATGGCAGAACAATCTGTCCCAATCCCATCAGTTTGGCTTTATTGTACTGACGACCGCAGCTGGCATCATGGACCATGAGGAAGCAAGATGAAAACACACAGGAGGGAAAGTCCTGGAATTCTTTTCTAGAGATGTAAAATACATAAATAAAAAGCCTCCATGGGAAAAAAATCAATTGGACTTTCAATGACCAGTCTTGTAGCATAATGCTTGGGAGACTGTAGTTAAGTCTCTCTGAACACAATGCTTTGAAAATTGTTCTCTTATCTGTTCTTTCCCAACCCATCTAATTCTCCTGGGCTCACTTATTTGGTTTCTGTTGTTCTCTTTTATTTAGTTTGTGTATCTGTGTGTATGTGAGCATACATATATATAGGGAAGGTGTACATTGTATGTGGAGACCAAATATTGACTTTAGTGTCTCTTTACTTCTCATCACCATAATTTTTTAAACAGAGTCTCTATCTTCTGAATACTAAGTTCACCAATTCAGCTCAACTCTTGGCTAAGGAGATCTACCTGTCTTTGACTCTGCAGTAGCGCTACTGCAAGTCTACATCACTGAGCTCAGTTTTTAGTGTGTGGTTGGGATCTGCACTGGGGTCCTCATGCTTGTATGGCAAACACTTTACAAACTTATTCATTTTTTCAGCCCATATATTTACTTTTTAAACATTATCTTTTCCTTATAATTTTATATCTAGGAAATATACTATTGAATGTTAACATTTATAGTCCTTCTTGATGTAAATTTACCACTTCATGTATAATGGAAGCTTGAACATAATTAACATTATCATTTAGTTTAAATTACTGTGCTTAAGAGATCTATAAAACAAAAAATTGGTGATAACCTGTAAGCCCAGCTTGTCCATTGACAGATAATTACATTTTGTAATTCTGGGAGCTGCTATTCATGTACAAGGTTGGATGCCCCAAATGTACAGGATGTTTATCATACATAGGCAAGAGGGAAGTAGGCGAGAAGTATGTCAGGATATATGCTTGATCAAATTGAATGAAGGTAAGAAGTACATAGCCTTGCGAATTTTGCCAATATAAACACCAGACTAATGTAACTTGGCACATTACTCTGAGCATGGGTCTTGGGCATGTACCTGGCCAGTATCAGTGGTCCTGGCTTTACAAAGATATCATAAGGGCAGAAACTACCTTCCTCCAACACCTTGGAGTGTTGACCTTTAATTCTTCTTTGCTTCCTTTCTGTTGATGTTACTATCTGAGAGTCCTTGCCTGAAAAAATTCTGATCTGATCACTATCAATCCTATACAAATCACAAGTATGAATACTTACTGGATGATTTAAGTTCTTTTTAACATTATTCTTATACCATTTTGATAAATCCTTTGAATCCATCCTTATTATTAGTCTCTTGTTTGTTTTGAGTCCTTCTTCATTTTTTTTATTTTTAATTAAAATACAGTTAGTTTATTTTCTCTTTTCTCTTTCCTGCTGCCAACCCCTCCATGTATACCAGCCATGCTCTTTCTCCAATTCATGGTCTCTGGACTCTTAGTTTGTAAATTCTCTTCTTTTTGAATTTTTAACCATATGGTACTTAGGTTCATCTTGTTATATTGTTGGTAATTATGTTGTTTGGGTTTTGCTTTGCTTCTTATATTGGACATTCCATATATCCAGAGTATTCTCTTCTTCTATATAGATTTTTCTGTCTTTTCATGAAGTGCATTTCTTTCTGTTTCTTCACTGCCACAGCACCTTAGTTTATCTACTTTGTAAATTCCTACAATAGTGTGATCATTAATTCAGGGCTCTTGTTCTTTTGTTAACTCTTCTGCTTGTCATGGATTATAATTTTATGGTGTATAAACAAGTGTAACCTAGGTTAGCCTTGAACTCTTGTTTTTTCTGCCATTCCCTTAGACTTTCAAATGTCGCTATTGCAAGTATGTGAAATGTGCATGTTATGCCTTTGAGAATCTACATTTCCATTTTAAAAAGCTTTCATGCTTTATCTCTCAAGAATGTACTTTAGATAAGTTGTATTACATTCAAACTAGTTTGAAGTTCTTTTTAGGAATGATTTAAAGTAAACTTTTCCCTATGATCACATCAGCTTCATTCATAAGAAATAGACTCTGAGAGATTTTAATTGAATGACATGGCAAGATGTTTTCATATGTTATCATTAGAATCCCTATTTTTTAATATTTTGATTGGTCCGTAAAGAAAGCTAGTTTGAGCCAGTCTTCAGGGAATCTCATTCCACATATATAAATTAGTGTGTAGTCTGAGCCCAAAGGAAATCACTGTATTGGTCCCTGCACCTCTTTCTCTGCCTACAAGCCCCTGCTGTGTCAGTATCCCTGAACTCTCATTCTCTTCTGCCTGGTGAGAAAATTGCTTTCTATCACTGCTCCAGGACTGTCTAGAAAATGCCCCACACAGACTCCACCCAGGGCACATATGGTGCTCCTGTCATATATTTTCATTCTTTGTGTTTCCCATTGCCTGCAAATAGCTGCTTCATGAATTTTATCCATCAGTATACTGAGTTGTGGTTGGAATAAATGTAGGCTGTCCATAATTCTGTCTTTGCTAGAACTGCAAATCAATTTTAGTCATATTTACTTCCCATTAAATTTTGTTGGACTTCTTCAGCACGCCTAAACAATAGCCTTCCTTTACCTGATTTTCTTTGTTTACAGAAGCAGAACTCGATTATTTGGCCAAAATGGATATATTTTCTTAGAAGCATCAATGACAGCAGGTTTTGAATATTTGTATTTCACAAAAGTATAAAGAATCTATAAGTTTGGTAATAGGAAACTTTGGTATTGCTAAATGATTTGTCAGGGTTCACAGGATGTATTTAGTGAGAAAAAGACAGGTCTAAGATGAAAACCATGACGCTTCAAATCTCACTTTCAGAGCCTTAATCTTCTAGGCTGTATTTGGGGCTGAGGAATAATAGAAAATAGCATGGAGGGAGGTTGTTAGAGAATGGCCATTTCACCAAAGGATCTAATTTAAATGCATCTCATTTCACACCCTGCATCCTTCTCCAAAGAAATGTTTGAAAGAATGTTATATCTTTTAACTCTCTCATCACCAAAGAAAAAAGAAAAAAAGATTGAAGATATTTTCAGGGCCTACCAGATACCCAGCAGCCTATTTCTAAGGACATGATGCTATTGTTGGATCCACAGCCATATATGTCTACCTGTATATTGGTAAGCACAGAGATTTTTTTTTTTCTATCAGTGATAAAAAAAAGTAGAAGGTAACCTATGATCATTGTATTTCTTTTACTGTTGAAATCTTTTTGCAAATCATTACTTAGTATTAGATGTTAATAATCAAAAATAAATTCTTCCACCATGACATGCTTCCATTATTGAATGTTTTCTCCTTCCCTTGAGAAGTACTGATTTACATAATATTTTAACTATCACACTTTTCTATCTTTTGGATGGAGAAGTCCCATGGTACTGTTCTGAATGTGTAATGTTAAAAGGCTTGGCATTCATTGCTTTTGCTTTTCAAGTCTCTAACTGTGAAGATATAAGAAGCGAGCCGACACCAACCACTTCAATGTTTTGCTTAGAAATGCAGTGGAGGATTGTGCGCCAGACACTTCATTCATGTTGAGAAAGACTGAACTCCTCAGGGATCCAAAGTGGCAACAGTCTGCTTTGTGCAGCTTTTCACAAGCCCTGGACCTGTATTACATAAAGGCTTTGACACAGGTGCCCTTGGAAAATTCCCATGCCCATTATCAGCTCAGCTCTGGCTACCTAGCTCTAATTATCTTCTTTAACAGCTTCAGAGGAGTTTTCTTTGCCTCGAAAGAAAATACTAAACCACAGGAGGCAGCTCAGTTTGAGATGTTTTGGTTGACAAAAACTAGTTTTGGAGTCCTCCAAATGTCTGTAACCAAATTTAAAACATTTGCAGAGTGAAAAGATCCCAGGAGACTCCTCAGTGGGTGCTTACCTCTCTTTTAACCATGAAGAAATATTGTCAGTCTCATGATGGAAGAAAAAACTAAACATTCATTTAACTAATCAAATTTACATAGTACAAACTTAAAGCTACTTGTGCTTTCTAATTCTACTCATTAAAGATTTTGTAAGAAAGATAAAAAAAGAAATACTGTACACTTTTGAAAGGATCAGTATGTTTTCCTGCTGTTGCCAAGTCTCTGTCTCAGGCCTTAAACTATGAGGGCAAGCAATCATGTTAATTAGTTCTGATTCTCACACATACTACCTCACATACCTTGATTCTTTAAACTGAAAAGAAAAATTTCTGAGAGGTTAAGGAATGAACTCATGCTGAAGTGAAGGAGGGGCTCAGGAAAGCCACTCCTAGTGGAAGAGCCTTTGGGAATAAATGGCTGGTTAGAAAGCTTGCAGCAGTTTTCTTCATTGGTAGGGCCCCTGGTAGGCTGGATGGCTCTACAACCATGTGCTTAATGGCAGTACTGCGTGGACTTAATGCACAAAAAAGTACAGGACATTGGAAGGGAAATGTGCTTTGTAGGTATGGTGGTTTGAATGAAAATGTCTTCCATAGGCCCATAAGGAATGACACTATTAGGGGGTGTGGCCTTGATGGAGAAGATGTGGCCTTGTTGGAGGAAGTCTTTCATTAAAGATGAACTTCAAATTTTCTGATCCTTAAGCCAGGCCCAGTGTCACTCTCTGTTTCTGTTGCCTGCCTATCCAGATGTAGAATTCTTAGATCTCTCCAGTACCATGACTATCTGCCTACCATGATGCTTCCCATCATGCTGACAATGGACCAAAACCCAGACTATAAACAGGCACAATGAAATGCTTTTGCTTTTCTTTTTAATAAAAGTTGTCATCCTTTGGATCCCACTCCAAATATAGGAACACCTGACTCACTCTTGAGGGAGGATGGACAAAACTGGATTTGGCCAGGAGTGGAGACTGATCCAAACATTATTGGGTCAGTGGGACCATAGGACTGTCTGCTCCCTGCCTAGGGAGGGGATGGGGAGTTGCAGAGAAGAAAAATGACCTGATGTGGTAAGAGGGGGAAGGGACCTTGAATAAGGATATACAGGGATGGAAAAAAAAATTCAGAGGGAAAGCTGAACACAAAGTAAATATATGTGTAGCAATCTTATTTGCATTATCACCCTTGATAAGCCATGCTTATGATTCTTATCCTCTTTATAGTTATTGTTAACTTTTCAGCATTTTAAATTCATTTTACTGTTTTTTTGATA
>PVIH01026874.1:0-17975 GCA_004025045.1 Sigmodon hispidus | reverse complement strand
TGAATAAGGATATACAGGGATGGAAAAAAAAAAATTCAGAGGGAAAGATGAACACAAAGAAAATATAGGTGTAGCAATCTTATTTGTATGTCTACCCTTGATAAGCCATGCTTATCATTCTTATCCTCTATATAGTTATTGTTAACTCTTCCACATTTTAAATTCTTTTTACTGTGTTTTTTTTATTAATAAATACAAAATAAAGGAAAAAAAAAAAAACTTAAAATGTAACTTTGGCTCTCACATTATTGTATTCCAGTTTCTAACTACAATGGTTCATCAAGTTCAGTTTACAAGAGCAATTAACCTATTTTCTAGTCCAAAGTTCCAAAGTCTCCCACATTGCTCCAAAAGTTAACACAGGTTTTTCCACAGAAATAACCCCCCCCTTTCCTCACCCATTTTTCTTAGTTTCTTTCTGTTGCTGTGATAACACAGCATGACCAAAGGCAGCTTACAGAGGAAGAGTGCTCTGACTTATGGTTTCAGAAGGCTGGGGACTCCATCGTGCTGCTGGAGAAGACACAGCATGGCACTAGAAGAAAGTAGCTAGCTGATTAATTTTTTTTAATCTATGCACACAAAGCAAAGTGGAAGCAGGAAGTGATCTGGCCACCATTACTGCCTTTTCTCCACCTTCAAAAGGTTCCATAGCCCACCCAACCAATCACTGCTACCAACTCCAGCCAAGTATTCAAATCCATGAGTTGTAGAAAATATTTCTCTTTCAAAACACACCAGGAGGCATATTTATGATAAGTAAAGGAATTCATCCTCTGAATTTATCTCCTGGATCACAAAAGTTACTGATTTACAGAAATCTAGCTCTATAATACTAATACTTTTTTATATTTTGAGTTTTATATTTTAAGCTCAGAAAATTATAGAACCATGGCACTCTAAACTTCACCAGGAATTTTACTATTAAACTTTTTTCTTACTATCCTATATATATTTTTGTTTTGTTTTTTTGGTGCTGCAGATAGAAATCAAGTCTTTTACAGACAAAGCATTTCTTTTGCCAGTGTGTTTCACCTCTAACCTATTATTTTAGTTAATGGTGAAAAGTCACATCTATTTATCTCAAATGAAGGGTGCAGAGAGGCCAAAAAAAGAGTCCACCAAGTTTTTTTTGTTAAAATAAAAATGGATTAGAGTTACTTATAGGACTATCAATAACATGGGCATTTCAATAAAAGTCACAACCTCCTACACATTAAGGTTTTTTTAGATGGCTGTAAGTCTACAACTGAATAAATCTAAACCTGTGTTCAGAGCCTTTCCCAGTGTTAAAAAGCAGTACAGATAATACACTCAACTTAAAGCATAAACAAAACCAGACTTTGCCCTGATCAGGAATTCTGTTGCTCTTGGAAAGTACTGTCTACCTTCAGGAAGAACCATTTGGTTTGATGCAGTGTGGCACATAGAACAGCTTTCAGATGGAGTTTCTCTGGCCAGGATTTGGACAAGTCCCACTGTGGACACACCTATATACCATTATTAAAAATTTATTTGGTAGTGCCTGATATTGAACACAGAGCCTTGCACATGACGGGCAAACAATCTACCATTGAGCCACACAGTCAGCCTATTGTTTTGAATCTTGCTAGTTTCTAAAAGGGCTTTTGAGTTGGAAAGATGAAAGAAATAGTTAAGAAACACTTTGAAACTGGGTGAATTCCTGTAATCACAGAACTCAAAAAGTGCAAACTGCAGGATCAGGAATTCAAAGTTACTTTCAGTTACACACTGAATTTGAGACCAGCCTAGAATAGAGTCTAGGTCAGCCACAAAAGATGTGTACCAGGCTTTTTCTTTTGGGCCACCAACCAACTCCCAAATCATGACACAGAGACTTATTAGTTTTGGATGTTCAGCTTTAGCTAGCTATTTTAACTTAAGTTAATCTGCTTTTCTTTATCTCTCTTTTGCTTTGGGGCTTATTACTATTCTTCTGTTTATCTTATTTTTACTGCTTCTCCATGCCTGGTGACTGATGGCTGCCCTGCTTCTTGCCCTGTGTGTCCTACTCTTTTGTCTCTTTTCTTTCTTATTGTTGAACCTAGATGCTATGGAACAAGCCTCTTTTACATTATGAATCTGTATTACTCTCATTGATTAATAAAACGGTGACAGGCCAATAGCTGGGCAGAAAGTTAGGTGGGAAAGCCAGACTAAGAATGATGAGAAGGAGGGAAGGGTCAGGAGAGATGCCAGCAAGCTGCCCAGGAAGCAAGGACATGCTAGCGGCAGGTAAAACCATGAGTCATGTGGCAATTACATAGATTAATAGAAATGGGTTAATTTAAACATAGGCATTAGCTAGTAACAAGTCTGAGCTATTCAGCTTCTGAGTCAGTTATTTAGGACCTGGCAGTCAAAACAAGGACATCTGTTTAAACCTAGGTTTCTTTCTTATTTATTCTCTCTGCCTGGCAGTCCTGCCTATCCTTTCTCTGCCTACCTTTGGCTGTTTAGCTCTTTATTAGATCAATCAGGTGCCTTAGGCAGGCAAGGTAAAACAGATGCAACACGTCTTTTCATAATGAAATACATCCTTACATCATTAAACAAACACAGTATAAACACAGTTAAAGTAATATTCTTCAGTACAAACAAATGTAACACATCTTTGCCCAGTTAGAATAATATTCCATAACAGAGAGGTTTTCAGCTAAGGACATGAAAGAGTTCAGAGTGGAACTAGATATGTTAATGGGTTATAACTAGATATGTTAATGGGTTATAAGGCAAGCAAGTAACAAAATACAACTAATCTCAGCAAAATAATTGATGGACCAGAGGTAGAGGATTTAAGTTGCCTATATATAAAATTGTACCTTTTCATATTTAGTTAAGATGTCGGAGGATCTTGTCACCTTCTCTTCTGCTTAATTTCACATTTTTTTTTTTTTTTTTTTTGCAGTAGTATGACTTATGGGGTTTCTAGTAACACAGGTTTGTTACTGTGCTCTGGAACTCAAGGTTCAATTCAGGTTTTGCTCTGGATATGGGATAATTACATCCTTTCCAAGGCTCCTACAGTATGAATTCCTTGTTCTCTGCAGATTTTAGAGTGTGCCTGCATTCTGTTATTTCTGCCTATTTCCTTTATCTGTGACCATTTGTGACCATTCTTCTTCCACTGTTATAGCATTCTTGTCATTCTTAAACTTTTTTGATGTCAGATCAACTAGAAAATTCCTAAATTACTTTTCCAAGATGCTTAACTGTATGTGCATAATATATTGCATAATGTTCCATTTATGGGTTGTGAAGGCTGTAATAGGGACAGCGCTGAGTGGGCATACCATTTTACCAAGTGAGACACTCAGAAAGGGCAACTCTAGCAATAGATGTTGCTTGTGGGAAAAAGATTTATTCAAAGTTCTGTGCTTTTGTGGTAATATAACCAAAACTTACAAAAGAAAACTATGTATTCGCTACACTTTAAAAAAATACTACCTTAGAGTTCAATCATGGTGGTACAAACCTTCAATCCTAGTGTTCTAGAGGCAGAGGCAAGTGGACATCTGTGAGTTCAAAGCCAACCAGAACTATCTCAACAAACACGATCAACAACAACAACAAAAGAAAACCACTTTAATTAATTTTGAATTTTTGTAGCAATGACAAGATTCCAAGATTTATTGGGGTATAATTGACACATAAGTTATAATCATATAAAATGTATAATATAGTACATATGATGAAAGTATCATGAGCAAATCTGAAAAAAAATCATCCCAGTTTCCTTTTAATAACTTGAAACCTGTTTTTCTTGCCCCTCTACTCCGAAGCAACCACTTTCTGCCACTGTGACTAGCTTTCAATTAGTGGAGTCTCAGTCATGTTACAGCATGTACCAATAATTCATTCCATTTTATTATTGTTAGGTTCCCAACATATAGATATGGCACTGTTTGTTGATTTGTTTACAGTTGGCCACTTGAGATATATCCAGGCATGCTGTTATTGCAAGTATAACTGCTTTAGAATGTTTATTTACATTTTCTCATGCTTATATGCTTTCATTTCTCTCTAATAAATACTTCAAACTGCTGGGTCATATGATTGGATTTTTTTTTTAATTTGATACAAAGTCTCTCTATGTAGCCCTGGCTATCCTAGAACTTGTATAGACCAGACTGGGTTGAATTCAAAGACCCTTCTGCTTCTGCTTTCTGAGTGTTGGAACTAAAGCATTTTCCAGGCTGGGTGGTGGTGGTGGTCATGCAGCATGCCTTTAATCCCAGTCCTCCAGGGAGGGTTTCTCTGTGTAACAGTCTTGGCTGTCCTAGAACTTACTCTGTAGCCCTGGGTGTCCTGGAACTCAGAGATCAGCCTACCTCTGCCTTCTGAGATTAAAAGGGTACACTACTACCCCCCAGCTACTATATTTAACTTTTGTAGAAGCTGTCGATCCATTTTCCAAGGTTGTATTATTTTAAACTGCATCAACAATATGTGAAGAAAAATTACCATTTTATTTTTTGTTTTGGTTATTTTTCTTTTGGAGACAAGGTCTCGGGCAGCTCAGGCTGCCCTGAAACTGTGTATATATAGCTTAGGCTAGTTTTTACTTGTGGCTGTGGGACCCAGAACAGCTTGGTTATACAGCTGCCATGACAGGCTTAATTAAAAGCCAGCTAAGCAGGAGGCCTAAAGTTCTTACTGGCAGCACCCGGTAGTTCCAGAAAAAGCCCATAAATGGACACCACTGGGAGGTACCAGCATTTAAGGGGAAGTACTTGATACTCCAAATATTCCAGTCATTAGATAGTCCTTGAGCCCAGTACACACCAATTACCTCTGCACTTGCTAAGATAACCCTGACAAATGTCAGCCATTCAAGGTCCTGAACCTTGGGAATCCCCTCACCCCAAGCTCTATTATGATTAAAAAAAAATCCAAAATATCCTATCCGACCTGGGCTGGGTGCTCTCTGCTCTCACTGTTGCATCATACAGAGAGATCAAGCTTAAGCTTGGATAAAGGCTCTTTTACATACAGGATTTGGTCCCCTGGATCTGGGAATAACACTAGCAATGTTGTTGTCCCTGCTTCTTAAGGGCCCAAGATCACTGCCTGAACATTCAAAAAATGTAAGATAAGGAACATTATGCACTGGAAAAATGGCTTGGGCATTTAAGGAGCCTGCATCATATTAAGGAGCTCTCATGTACCCCCTCCCCCAATAGAGTTCACTGTATGATGCCAGAATGTTCTTTTGCAGGGTCAGTTAAAGAATGTTCAAGGATTACAATGATGATAGTAGACAGCTGAGACAGAACTGGATCTGGGATGATTAGGACAATGGCAAACATGATGGCATACTTCAATTCTTTATTTTGGTTATATTACAATGCTTATCCTATACACTCCTGTTCAAATGAATCAACCAGTATTTTCATGATAAAAAAAAAAAAAAAAAACAAACCCTGCCTTTTGCAGGTGTCTGTTGGGATCTTTACCAGTTATTGCAGCCTATCAACTCAAACAAGAATGAGATATCAGTCATATATTCTTTTTCATGTCTGTAGGTCAGTGGGCAGTTTTGTTGATATGGGCCAGTCTGACTCTTGCCTGCAATTATGAGTTATTCAGGAATGCAGGAGGGTAGCTTTGTTCCTGATCTTGTTCTACGATGTACCTTCTGCCCACCTCTCCAGGCTTCTTATCAAGGTTCATTCTGATAACTGGCATTTTTATTTAGTTAAAACCAGTCCCTGGCCAATACAGATTCAGGGAGAGTGGGGATGCAGTCACTGTAAAAATGTGTATACATAAGGAAAGGTGAAGAAGGTTGGAGTCATTCTTCATTGGCAAGTCCAATTGTCAATTATGATTCTCTACCTTATACAAGAATTAAGTAAAATAAGTCCTCATTGTGAATTCTAAGACACTCGAGTGAATGGATGTCAAGTTCACAGCAGAGTAAAAGTTACCTGCTCAGCCCCTCCAGCTGTGTCTTACTACACCACTCCCAAAGCATTAGAATAGGAAACAGGAAAACTACATTTGCTGTTTTTATGTTTTTTGTTTTTGTTTTTTTTTTTTTTTTAAAAAAAACACTTTTATTTATTTATTTATTTGCCTGGAACTGGAACTACAGACAGTTGTGAGCTGCCATGTGGGTTCTGGGAATCAAATCCGGGTCCTCTGGAAGAGCAGACGGTGCCCTTAACCGCCGAGCCCCAGCAAGACCGGCTCTTAACAAATCAACAAGCTCTTCCACAAGCTTTACGAAATCACAGACATTACCAAATCAACCACTTGCCCTTTCCCTGGAGATGTCTCCTTGTTCCTTAACCGACAACCTCAGTCCCAAAGGTACCACGTGAACGCTCCCACGAAATCGTATTTTAAATACGAAGCACAAAGGACTTGGGTTTTGATCAGCAGGAGGTCAAAAGCCACCTGGGAAGACACCAGTGTGCTCCACAAGGGCCAGCGGGGGGCGGGCCTAAGATGTGCCCGCCCCGCGCGCACGTTTTACGTCATTAAGCTGCGCCCAGGTTCTCGGCGGCTGCTCTGGGGCTGGCTGCCGCGGCTGTCCGAGGTAGGCTCCTCTTGGCTCTCCCATGGAGGAGGCGGCGCTCACTGCAGTCCCGGATGCACGAACTTCCCGCGGGACGTCGCCGGAGGCGGTGGCCGTGTGCGCGCAGAGGCGAGCTGTCTGTGTGGGGGTGTGAGCGGGCACCTGGGTCGCTCGCCGGCCTGCCACTGCCCTAAGGTAGCTACTTCCTGTAAGCAAGCTCCAGGGCTGAGCTGTGGGCAGTCTCGGCTGTCAGAAGTCGGGAAAGGCCCCGGGGCCACTTTCTTTTTCGCGTGTTCTGAGCTGGACACAGCTTCCCTAGAGATCCGCAGTGAGGAAGTTCATGGTGAGTCGGATTGCCATTCAATCCGGCGGAAGTCTGACTGCTTGGCCCTGTCCGGTCGCGTGCTCCATAAGTTCTCTATATCAGTTTCATTTGTCTTGATGAGTTTTTAGAAGATGATTTCTGCTTGCTATAACGTTTTGATCATGCTTATTTAATTCTCTAGCACTTAGGAGGGTCGATGAATCTTCCTTTTCATGCAGTTACACAAAACTCAATGTTTTAGGTTCATGTCTCATTTCTTTACTATAATGTCAAGACTTAGGTCTTGAGTTCTGTTTCTTGAGATTCTATTTTATGTGCCCAGTTGGTACTTTAAAGTTAAAAGAGGAAGTCCGAGAGCAGAGGTCTTTTCATTCCAACCAGCTGTGGTGTTTTTTTTTTTTTTTTTTCTTTTTTTAATAGTACTTGCTTAATGAAAAGAACACGGAGGCCAGTATTTGCATTTTTAAAAATATTTAGTGTTTTTCAGTCCTTTCACCTACTTTCGTATTTTCTTTACAGGGTGGAACTACTCTGCTATGGTTAAATACTTTAAATGTGAATAAAGGATAGCACTTCCAAGAAAATGAGAATGAATAAATCATCTCTGCTTTTAAAAAGAAAGACCATATTGAACTTTCATGTAAGTTAAAACTTTAATTTTAACAGTATTGCTAAGTTAGGTTGGAGATTAGATTCTGTAGTATTTGTAAGTATGGGTTTAAAATTATTAAACCAGGAACTGGAGAGATGGCTCAGTTGGAAAGTGCTTATCTCTAATCACCCTCATAAAAAGCCTGATATCTAGCAGCAAATTGACAAGTATGTAGAAGTTGTGAGATTTAATGTATAACATGAAACTTAAAGCTAATAAAAATTATAATAGATTTTGAAAGTCTCTGACAAACTAAAAAGAGTGCCACATACCTATTGTAGAACTAAGCATATATTTCAGATTAAAACATACCCAGCTATAACATTTTATATATATCTAATTGTATTAATTTCGTATTAATATTTGAAGTTAACACTTGTATAAAGTTCTGCTGTGGGACTATGCTTTTGTACACTGTAAATACTTGTCACTGTAAATATTGGTTTAATAAAATGCTGATTGGCCAGATGCTAGACAGAAAGTAGAGGTGGGCAACCGAACTAAAAGAATTCTGGGAAGAGAAAGAGCAGAGGCCAGACATCATCAAGACATAAAGGAAGAAAGATGAGAATTCCGCACTGAGAAAAAGGTACCAAGTCATGTGGCTAAACATGGATAAGAATTATGGGTTAGTTTAATACTAAGAGTTATCAAGTAATAAGCCTAAGCTATAGGCTAAATGGCTTGTAATTAGTATAAGCCTTTGTGTGATTATTTGGGACTAAATGGCTTTGGGACCAGCTGGCTGGACACAGAAACTTCTGACTATAAAGTTCTGTGATGACTGTAAGTAAAAATAACTTGTGGTCTGGCAAAAAATAAATGGATTGCAGGTGTTGGTTTTGGCTTTGTGTCTTGCTTATAGGACACATGACATTGTACTATGGTGTCCCGCCTACCTTTGCTTACCATAGTACTTTCTCCTTTCCCAGGAAACAGCAGATGTGCACTTCTGTCAGAGCTTGCATCTGTATTGCTGATTTGTTCTTTTCAGTCTCTTTCAAGTCTGCTCAGCGTTACTTGGTCAAGACCTCCTTCCTTGCTGTGTAGCCCCCTTAATGTGCTTTAGTTTTCACTACAGCATTTACCACTTTGCAGTCTCCTTTTATTTATTGTTTTATCCTGCCTCCACCTGGGAGGTAACTATCATGAAGACAAGAGTTTTGGTCTATTTTTTTTTTTTTTTTTTTAATGGCTATATTCCCTGTTCATAGGTACACTATGTACTCAGAACATCTTTGTTTAAGTAAATGTGTTACGCAAGCCAGTTCTTTTGTAAGAGCCACAGTGAAGGAGGTTATGATCTATAAAGTAACAATATAGGTTAACAGATCCAGAGTGGTACAGTCATAGGACATGGTAATTAATTTGGCTTCTGGAATTCGAGCAGCACTTCCTTATAGGAGTGCTTTTTGATGGACCCTTTGCCATGGAGGCAGGGTAAGTTGGAGTGGGAGTGCCCTGACTTTGAACAGAACACAAGGTTCATTAAATTAAATTAGTGTGGAACAAATGAACAAACCATTCTAAGGTGTGTGTGTGTGTGTTTTAATTTTATTGCCCATGTTATTCATGTACTACAACCTAAATTCTAAGTTTTTAAGCAGGAGAATAAGATTGGCAAAGATGTTTTCTACCCCACTTGACAGCATTGTGTGATTTGAATTGGATTAGGGCTAGGACACGTGGAGGTGCAGATTTGATTAAGAAGAGCAGATACCAGACTTGTCCTACAAAAGAAATACATGTATGTCCCTACAAAATAGGGAATACCTATTTTGTCCACTTTGGGAGATATAAATGGTGACAGCATTGTCAGAGCATAGGAGGAATACATGAGGTAGAGAAGGTAACTATGCTGGAAGCCTGGTCTTAGCTGTCAGTTACCTGTTGTGACTAGGAGACATCATTGGGAAAAGAAGTGAACTAAGGATGAAACCTGGATTGAGTCCTAGTTCTGCCTACTGCAGCATGACAAGTTATTTAATGTCCCTTCCTGTTTTCTCATTCCTGGCCTCTTCCACATATCTTTCCCAGCCCTTATAGAAATGAAACAGGAAAAATTGCCAAGTTGAAAGCTGGATATATACTTGAGTTGGTGTAAATTTTAAGTTTGCTAATTTTAGTGATGAAGTTTCTTATCTGTCATTTTGTAAAGAAAGTCTCAATGTAGGCTCTTCTCGTATATTAGAATAATACCATACCTACCCCCTATTCCTTAAAATACATGTTTTCTATAAGTGAATGCAGATCAAGTTTGTTAGCTTTTACTTTGAACATACTTGTATTTAATGGAAATTTACATTTTAAGTATTAGAATCAGTTGTGAAAATTTTGTTTGTTAAAATTTACATACAAATTGGAAATTACAAATTTAAAAATGTGCTTAAAAATTTAATTTTGCCAGGCATAATGGTGCATGTCTTTAATCTCAGCACTTGGGAGGCAGAGGTAGAGTTTGAGGTCAGCCTCGTCTACAAAGTTTCAGGACAGCCACAGCTACATGAACAAGATTTGAATTTATTGGGCAAGATGTGGTAGTGTAATGCTTTAATGCCAGCACTGGGAGGTAGAGCCAGATAGATCTCTGTGAGTCCAGTGCCAGCCTGGTTTACAAATCTAGTTCCAGGCTAGCCAGGGCCATAATACAAAGAGACTCTGTGTCAACAAAAAATTGAATTTATTATTTTCACTCTTTTTCATTTTCTGCCGTGTGATTTTTGAAAATGGGAATCTTTGACTGAAGGTTCCCTGGGCTTTTGAACGCCAGTACCTGGTATATAATAACTGCTCAGTATATTTACTGAACAGTCTCATTTGCAAATGCTAGTGGGGCGGGGGCATTCTGCCTGAGGCCTTCTGAGAAATAGACAGGATAGGTTACTGCCGTTTTTTTTGCTTAGAAATCTAGTTGAAGTTAAATTTAGCAAGTTTGCTTTTCCCTTTCTCTCCAGGCTGTACACAAGCTTGAGCCTTACTCCTAGCCCTGAAATGTACTAAATATGCACTATGTATGTGGAAGCTTGAGGAAGGTGTTGGGTATTCTGCTCTGTTAATTGTTGTCTCACTGAACCTGTAGCTATTCTGGCAACAAGCAAGCCTGAGCAATCTTATTTCTCTGCTTTCTCCCTCTTCTTCCCAGGTCTGGCATTATAGGCACTGATGAGGCCATTCCCAGTCTTTTGGAACATGGGTGCTGAGGGTTTAACTTGGGTCCTCATATTTGCTGAACTATCCATCTTTCATGCCTTCTGTGTTTTCTTCTTGTTCAGCTCTCTGTAAGGTTGGCACTGTCTTACACATCTATGGCATGCACTCTCAGCTGTAGTTGACCTTCAGTTACAGAGAGTAAGAACAGGGTACTTAATAACAGTCCAGAGACTAGCAAAAGCAACTCATTTCTTTTGTGATAGTCACACATATATCCTATTATTAAACTAAGGCCAAATGAGATCATTCATTTTGATAGGTTAGTGGATGATAGCTGCATTAGTATTTGAAGACAAACTTCCCTTTTCTCCCCCAACTGGTATATTTCCCAGAAGTAAACAAACTGAAAAAGCAACCTCAATTCTGGAATGCCTTTCAAATCAAACTTGCTACCACAAATGAGTGTTTTTGTGGTAAAACAACCACAGATAACCAAAGTAATTGCCTGTGTGTTTGAAGATTTTTATCTTCTGAGAGTTGAAGGTGTGGCTCAGTGGTTTAGAGTGGTCTTGCAGAGGATTAGCATTCAATAGCCATCTGTAGCTCCTGTCCCAGGAGACCTGACACCTTCTTTAAGGGCACCAGCAACACACATGCATACATACATATAGGCAAACCACTTAAACATAAAATAATTCTTTAAACGTTTTTCTAAAGTTTGTCTTCAAAAGCAACAATAATTGAGATTTTTTTTTAAACCATGTGTATTTAGTCAACTTGTTCTCAAAACCCTCTTGACTTTGAATGTTTGGCTAGTATATAGGTAAAAATAAGAAGAAAGGGGAAAATAGATTTTTAAACAGCATTATGAAATTTTAATTGTGAAGAAAATTCATATATGAGGCATAATAAAAGTAGGAGCAATTAACTTTTGTTAACATTTATCTTAGGATAAAATGAATGACTTCGTAGAATTAAGGTTTCTATTTTAGTTTGTTTACTTCTGGAAATACCCCAGTTGGGGGAAGAATGGAAGGCTTGTCTTAAAAGTCGTAAGTTTACCAGCCACTAAACTACAAAAATGAATGATGTCATTTGACCTTAAAATGCATAAAATAAAATGCATTCTTTTAATCTCTTCTTTACTATATTGGTTGCCAGGGTTGGTGCTGGCACTAGGCATATAAAGTAGTTGCTTAGTTTCCTGTTCATGTCAGAGAAAGTACATTGCACACAACAGGCAGAGGCTCATGGGTGTGGTATTCATAATAAAGAACTGTGGGAGACAGGCTTTTTAATTGAAGGAATATCTTGTAATTCTTGAGGGAGATATGACTTTTTGATGCAATAATTTAGGCTACTACATGGTATAAACAGAACTTCCTGGTTACTGTGATAGTTTAGCTTTGGGACTTTTATCAGAAGCAGAGTATGAGAGGAATTTGTGGCAAGGCAATTCAAGGTTTTCCTACTGTATCAGATATCCAAGCAGCAAATAATATTAGTGTTTTTGTTTGTTTGTTTTTAATTTTTTTCATACCATGCTGGCCAGTTTTATGTCATCTTAGTACAAGCTAGAGTCATTTTGGAAGAGGGGACCTCAAATGAGAAAATGCCCTCACCAGATTGGTCAGTGTGGGAGCTACTAGTGCATGTTCTTGATTGATTTGGGAGTGCCTGGCTTATTGTGGGCCTTGCACATGTAAGGAAGCAGGCTGAGTAAGCTAGTTAGCAGCTCTCCCCCAGGCCTCTGCATCAGTTTCTGCCCTGACTTTGATGATGGACTGTGATGTAGAACTGTAAGTAAAATAAACCCTTTCCTTCCCAAGATCCTTTTAGCTTTAGTGTTTTATCAATTACAGCATGAGAAACCCTAATTAAGATACATATAATATAAAAAATACATATAATATAGTTTGATCATATTTTTTTCCCTTCTACCATACCTTTTAGGCTCTCCCAGCTTTATGGTCTCTCTCTCTTAAAATAAAAATAAAAAGACAAAGACAAGTAAGACAAAAAATAACAAAACAAAAAGCACACAGAAGACATGGAGTCTGTTTTGCATTGCTAACTTCTGGAGTGTGGTTGATGTACCCATTGGAGAAAGCTGATTTTCCCTTCCCCAATAGGTACCGGTTATGCATTGCTCTTGGAGAGGAACAGGGCTTTTTGTCTACTTCAGGGCTTTTTGTCTACTTCCCCTTCGAAGTGCCTGGTTTGAACTTGACGTCTGTGTGTGCTGTCACTGTTTCTGTGAGTTCATGTTAATATCACTCTTGTTAGTCTAAAGATGCTGTTTTCTCGGAATTGCCCACCACTGCTGGCTCTTAAAATATTTTGTGCCTCCTCCTCTGAGGCTAGGTACTAGCTAAGAGTAACAGCTGCAAGAGTCTTTGATGCCAGCTTTCCTGTGAGCAAGTGGTGAGTCACAAAAGAATGTCGTTTATTTTTGAGACAAGGTCTTGCTATCTCAAGCTAACCTCAAACTTGCAATGATAGTGATCTTTTAAGTACATAATAATTTTATAAAATCATGAACTTAATTATAGCTATACAGTAATATACTTTATTTTATACCCCCCATTTTCTTCTCTTGTCTCTTATCACCTTTCCCAATGGTCTTCTCAATAATCCCTTCTCTTTTAATGTCATATTTTTATTATTGCTAACTTTTTAATATATGTAATAATAGCTTTCATTATCACATTTTCATATGAGTATATTATACTTTACTCATTCTTACTTTCTATTAGTCATTTCTCCACTTGCCTCTTGATCATCATCCTCCCCCAATAATTCTGTTTTTATCATACACCCAAAACCAGATTCCACATATAAAAAAAAAATCTTTTTTTCTCTTGTTACCCTTTTTTCTCCCTATTCCCTTGTCATTTTTTTCTTCAAGTAATACTTTTTAAAAAATTGTCATGCACATGTGTGTAAAATCTGTATTGCACATAAGAACAAACATGAAATATTGTCTTTATGAGCCTAGTTTATTTAGCTTAATGATTTCCAGCTCCATTCATTTCCCTGCAAATGATGTAATTTTGTTCTCTGTGTCTGAATAAAAGTTAATGTGTATATGACACATTTTCTCTGATCGTTCATTTGATAGGCATTGGCATTTTTTGACTTGTGAACAGTGCTGTAATAAACATATATATGAAGATAATTTTGTAGCATTCTGGCAGCTTCTTCAGTTAAAAGCTGATAAATAGTATAGTTAGATTATATATACTCTTTCCTGTACCCTTCCCCCACATTTAATGTTTTCTTGATGGCCATTCTGACTCAGTTGAGATGGAATCTCAGTTCAGTTTTGATTTTCACTTCTTTGGTGGCACAGGATGTTAAACCTTTTTTTGTGTGTATTTATTGGTTGTGTGTGTGTGTGTGTGTGTGTGTGTGTGCATTTGGGGTTTGTGAATATATTTTTGGTGCATATATGGAGATGAGGACAACCTCAGTGTTTACCTACCACCTTGTGAGACAGGAGTGTTGGGATAGTTAGGGTTTTTTTTTTTTTTTTATTATTTACCATTTTTCCAGATTCTCTGACCATCGTCATTGCATTTTACTCATATCTAGTGTTATAACTTCCTTGTTTACTTTGATATTTTTCAGTTCTCAAGCTTATAGGCTCTCATGGTTTGGTTCCATATTTCAGTGTGGTGCTAGAAGGTGAAGCTATATACTATCTATTAATGGCCACTCCAGAATAGGCAGCTTTATTTATTTTTAGCACCAGTTGACATTCATTCTGTTCATTTGTATTGATCTAGAAAGCGTGGAGCACACTTTGGAGCTGCTAGAAAGCTGTGAACTTCAAAGGCCAATAATTTGCCTAGGAGCTTAGGTGACTTGCTCATAAACAAGTAAACCAGGCATGTCGAATGTGATAGGAACAGTGTAAGGAGAATTTCTTTTTAAAAAATTCTGATAATGTATAGAAATTCCTCCTTCTTCCCTCCCTGCTCTGTAACTGGTGGCTACTGTCAGAGCATGAGGAAGTTAATTTAAACTTAAAGTGACAAGTGTTTGGGCATATGAAGAGAGCAATACCTTAGGTTATCTAGCTTATTCCTTTTCTTATGTGTATCTGTTGTAACCAGAGCCTGACAGTCTCTGAACTCTTCTCACCTAGGACTTCATTTTTTAAATCTTGCCTTAGGAACTGCAGAGAGAGAACTAGAAATCCCTTGAAAGAGTAGTCCTGGAAATGTTTTGTATAGACTGATGCAACTGTCTGACCTGTTTTTCCTTCACATGGACATTACTGTAGACTATTGGGGTAGCTTTGCTTCTGGAATGTGGTAGTGATTTCAGCCCTGAGATTTCTGCAACTTTTCAGCATTGAGGGTGTTTTAAAACACTGGAAATGTTTTGTATAGACTGATGCAACTGTCTGACCTGTTTTTCCTTCACATGGACATTACTGTAGACTATTGGGGTAGCTTTGCTTCTGGAATGTGGTAGTGATTTCAGCCCTGAGATTTCTGCAACTTTTCAGCATTGAGGGTGTTTTAAAACCTTTAATGTGGCCAGGTGGTGGTGGCAGTGCACTCGGGAAGCAGAAACAGGTGGCTCTCACTCTCTGTGAGTTTGAGGCTAGCCTAGTCAAAATTTCTATGTGCAAATCCATATTATATTTCAGAAGTCCTATGAAAACTGGGCATAGTGGCTCACTCATATAGTCTATGCAAGTTTGAGGGCAACATGGGCTACAGAATAAGAGCCTCAAAAAACAACAAAAAATGAAAGATTTTTTAAAAATTTAAATAGAATAAGTAAATAAAAATCAAATTGGTGGATTTTATTTGGTTTGTGTAGTACCAGGCATCAAATCTAGGGCTTTACCACTTATCTATATCTTGATTGGAAATTGTATACTTATCGCACAAAGTCTGTTGAAGTGTGAAGTGCTTAATTGTTTTAGGGGCATATAGGAGTAAGCATGATTATGCTCACAAGTTGAGCCAACTGTAATAATCCTGTATGTTTCCCTGTGTTGTGATCAGTGGCTGGCTCTGTGAGGTATGCTCTAGAACAGAACTGAGAGAATATATATATGTACATTTATATATAATATATATTAAATTTGTACATATATAAAGGATTAACTTTTTTAGATTTATTGCTTTTTTGTAGAAGTGTTTTGCCTGTATGTATGTGTACTTTATGTGCCTCTGTACCTGTGGAAGTCAGAAGAGGGTGTCTGATCTCCTAGAACTGCAGTTCCTGATGGTGTGAGCCACCGTGTGAATGCTTAGGACCCGTCGTATGTCTTCTCCAAGATGGCCTCTCAATTTGAGAAGGACAGTGGCAAGAAGGGACTGAAGGGAAAAAAGGAAATTCTGAGAAGTGATGAAATTATATTTTAGTTAAAAATGCATTAAGAGAGAGAGAGAGGAAAAAAAAAAAAAAACCACACACAACTGGTTCTTTTTTTTTTTTTTTTAAACACAACTGGTTCTAATATCAGTGGAAGAATGCCAGCATCCAAATACATGAACTTGCCAGGAGTGAAGGCAAGTATCCAAAAACCAGTTTCTTTCTTCCATCTTCTTTTATCTAAGCTGACACCTTATGATGTCATCCACATTTAGGGTGGATCTTCTTTCTTGAAATAGTCTGATCAGGGAAATAAATCTTTTATAGGAGAACCTGGAAGCTTCCATTTACTTGATTCTAAATGCAGTAAAGTTAACCAAGATTCGTTATCACACATGGTGATGGAAGATATAAAGGAACAAGCACAGTGTGAGGGACTTTAGGTTCATAGGCCAGAGTGGCAGCCTGCCATATAATTTTCTCTCCATTTACCAGAGCAGGCCTGATAGCCAAGTCCCAAAGCAGTGTGAGATGAGAAGGATTTCATTGAAGTGTATAGGAGTCATAATGAACCTCCACTGCTCTTTACCCTTTGGAATGTTACTAACTCAGTGTGGTAATGTTTATTATTGCTATAGTGCTCTCATGTCTGCCTCTCTATTGAAGACTAAGTTAGCATTTTTGTTTTGTATGTACATTTGCATGGGTCCCAAACCTAAACCTTTGTGCATGTGCTTGGTCATTAGCTACTTAGCCAAAAAAGCGTTTAGTGGTTACCATTTTATGCAGCATAATCCAATAAGTACTGTTTGTACAGAGATGTTATGGGGCCAAGTATGGTGGCATTGATCTGTAACCTTGTCCTCTGAGGCAAGAGTATTTTTACTTCAAGCCCAACCTGGGCTGCATTTTTCAGAGATACAAAAAGCTGGGAAAAATGTATGTTTTTCTCCCCCTGCTTTGTAAACTTAGTTTTTATATTAGTGAAGTTCATGAGTTGGCTCATTTGGAAAATAAATGTACCATCTGTTGTAAACCTGTGCTTATTGTTAGAGCTGTGGAGTGAGCCTTGTGGTGCCATGATCCTTATGTTCGCTAAAGACCAACAATATTATACTCCATATCTCAGTAGATACCTTTGTTAAAATTGTCATCCTTTGTTAACAAAATAGTGTGAAAACGGCCTTTTCTCAGCCTCTTTCCAGATAGTCTAAATTGATTAGCATTAACTTACTATATCCATATAGCTTCCATTCCCTTGCCCCTCTAGGGTCTTGGTCTTCCTATGCTGCCTAAACTGGCCTTGAACTCCAGTTCCTCCTGAGTCTGCCTCCTGAGTGCTAGGATTATAGGTGTTCATTACCATACCTAGCCCCAGGCATTTCTTAACAAGCAATATATACATGAGAAAAATTTTAATTTCTCCACTATATGAATTTTTCAATAAGGATGTTTGAGAAGATGGTAAATATATTGATAATGTAGATTTATGTGTTGTTACATTTAATTTTTTGTTCTTTTCCTAACAGCAGAATTATATTATGAAATATTAGCTAAGGTTGGAAATAGTTAAAACAATTCAAAGCTTGAGTTTATAAAAGTAATCCACACTTGACTTTGTATTACAGTCTATCTAGTCTTTTGTCATAAGAAGAAGAAACATGGGGCTGGAGAGATGGCTCAGCGGTTAAGAGCACCGTCTGCTCTTCCAGAGGACCCGGGTTCGATTCCCAGCACCCACATGGCAGCTAACAACTGTCTGTAGTTTCAGTTCCAGGCAAACACCAAGGCAAATAAATAAAGTTAAAAAAAAAAAAAAAAAAAAAAAAAAAAAAAAAAAAAAAAAAAAAAAAAAAAAAAAAAAAAAAAAAAAAAAAAAAAAAAAAAAAAAAAAAAAAAAAAAAAAAAAAAAAAAAAAAAAAAAAAAAAAAAAAAAAAAAAAAAAAAAAAAAAAAAAAAAAAAAAAA
>PVIH01026873.1:0-17977 GCA_004025045.1 Sigmodon hispidus | reverse complement strand
CACTGGGGGATTCTAGGTAGGGGCTCTACCACTGAGCCACACCCCAGCCCCTCACTGGGGATTCTAGGCAGGTGTTCTACCACTGAGTCACACCCCAGCCCCTCACTGGGGGATTCTAGGCATGGGCTCTACCACTGAGCCACACCCCAGCCCCTCACTGGGAGAGTCTAAGAGAGAACTGTATTGATGATGACTTCTGAGCCATTCCCCAATTCCCCTGTGGCAGATTTCGGACAGGTGCTCTACCTCTGAGCTTTAACCAGAGGCCTTTTAAAACTTCTGTTTTAAAGCAGGGTCTCACAGATGTGCAGTGGCTGTCCTTGACCTCACCCTGTAGCCCAGGTTTGTCTTTTTATTTTTTTATTTTTGGTCCTTCCCCAGGCTCGAGCTGGGTGGGTTTCTGTCTAGTATATCTCCACACGTCCCTCCCGGCTCTCTCCCTCCCCAAGCTTTTCCCCAGGTGGAGATGAGAACAGCTCCATTATTAAGTATTGGTAAACTTCTTTCACCTTGAAATTGTGCTTCAGATTTGAAACTCCCCATTACTCCCTGGAAGAAGAAATGAAGTAACATGTAATATTCAATTTCACACTTGGGAAACAGAAACAATAACGTTAAGTAACTTTCACAATGCCAGACAGCATATCTCTGGTAGGAAGGGATTTGTGACTTTCTAATTCCATTCCCCCACCGTTCTCAAGTGTGTTTTAAAATAAAAAAGTGTCTGCGCACAAACATAGCATTGTCCCCATTGAATCATAAGCCAGGAGTTCAAAATGAGATGACAGCAAATAAGTTATGCCGAATAAGGAATACCTTGTTTATGTACCAAGGTATAGACGTAAATTGCATGATTATCATAAAACTCAGACAGTACCTCCCTGAAATAATAGAAGAATTTTATATCTTAACGATAAGCCTTTGAAAATTTGGTATTTGTTGATGAAAGAGAACTTCTAAGGGCAGCTGAGATATCTTGATGACTTGATAAATAGGGGAGTTGTAGAGAGGTCATTTCTTCAGCTTTATTCATACATTAGTAGCAAAATTACAAAAATCAGCGAGAAAATTCCAATCATTTGACCCGATGGTAATATTGTGAACTTTTCATTGTAAAATCAGGATTTTAAACATTTTTTTTCCTTTCGGTGAAATTGTAAGAAATGTGAGGAGATAATTTATGCATTTGGAAACATGGCATTAAGTGGTTTTCCTGTTGCATTATCAGCGTATTATGTCTGAGCAGAATGGATGTGCTGTGTGAGGACAGATGGGGGTACATTTACAAAGGCAGTTATGTCTTCAAGGGGGCTTAACTCAGAACTATCTACCTGTCTAGGCAGTAACAGTTTTACACCTGAATAAAAGACACACATATAGTCTTCAGTCATAGAACAGTCCAGATCTTTGTTCTTGGTGGCTCCATGGTGTTCTTCCACAAGGTGATGCTAATGGGATCAAGGCTCCTTCTCTGGTCTTACCTCATCCCTCAGCTCCCTGCAGCCAGCCTTTCTGGGAACCACCTTCTTTCCCAAAGTCCAACCAGGCTATAGCAAACCTCACTACAACCAAGACTTGGTTTAGACTTCTTTTAGTTACACCTGCCTGCAATCAGGGCTTGAACCTACCTTCCTTGGTAGAGAACCTCCTTCTCAGGATAAGTATTGTTTTAGAAACAGAACATGGATTTCATGGACAGCTGAGCCAACAGCTGCGTGCGTGCATGCATGTGTGCATATGTGTATATGTGCACGTGGAGGCTAGAGATTATTTTTTGCACCACTCTCCACCTTATGCTTTGAGACAAGGCCTCTCACAGGTGCCCAAAGTTCACTGATTTGTTTAGATCTCATGGCCAATAAAAGCCAGTTCCCTGCTGCCTTCCCCTTTAGCAATGGGATTGCAGACACATGCCTCAATGTCTGGCTCTTTTATTTTTTCCCCCCCAATGTATGTTCTGAGGACTGAAATCAGCTCCCCATTTTTTGGACCAAACACTTTACTGCCTGGGCCATCAAGAAGTCTTCTTAGATTCCATTAGCCACATGCTATTTCCATAGAATATGGACAGTTCTAAGAGACCCATCTTAGAGTATATCTCAAGTGACAAAAGAATTATTTTGTCTTATTAGAGTTCAGTTTATAAAGAAGACTTTTGGGGACTTCTCAAAGAGGCTGGCAAGTCTACCCTGCCCCTGCTAGAGAAAGGAAAGTGTAGGACCCAGAGAAGAGTCACTCCAGATATTCCCACCTAGGAACTGAAGAAGGGCGGCCTGGACCCTGGGTAGGAAGGAATGGCCTCAAGTCTAGCTGGAGGGTGGAGGTTTGGGGTGTGCTTCTCCTTAAATAGTCCTCTGGAACTTTGAAAGTCAACCACATAGATTTTGGCAAATCTTCTATATTTTTTAAAATCTAATAATTATCTGTGGAGTGCTCAGTCATAAGTGGGACATGCACATGACACTTCTGTGCCCACAGTCCAGGGTACATCTCAGAAGAAGGGATGGACAGACTGTAAGAGCCAGAGTTCAGGGGGACTAGGGTAAAGCGGTCTTCTGGATATGACAGGGCAGCTGCATACACAGACTCACAGCAGCTGCAGTTGCAGGCAAAGATCTGCAGAAGACTGATCCAGTCAAGGTTCAGTGTGGGGCATTGGGGGGCAGGATGTGAGCCCCATCCTTATCCAAGGAGCTATTGACACTTGATGGCTGCTAGGGGAGGAAGAGTCCATTTTCTTCAGGGTATGATCTCTCCTAGCTGCACCATGGCTGGACTTACACTCATGCATATGTGGACGCTACTAATCAGACTCAGTGAGTTATTTTTATTTTAAAAAATGGGCTAGAGAGATGATTCAGTGGTTAAGAGCACCATACATACATAGCTCAACTTTACAATTTTTAGCAGAAGCCAAGACCTCTGAGGAAAGAGAACCTGCCTCTGCCAATTGGAAAGTTGTTTTATTGTCGTCTGATCTTTGTAGATGTGAGGTCATGGTCGTGAAGGTTTGGGGTCAGATTCTTTTCTTTTGGGGGGCCTTCTTATTAAATAGTCTTCTGGCATGGTGGTGAATGACATCTGCTTTGAAACCACAGACAACTGTAATAAAGTTTCTCAAATGACTACAGTCGGAATCCAATTGTATCGAACAGGCAATTGATTCTGGGCTAAAACATGCTTACATCACAAAATAATGACTGGTTTGTGAGAAATAAGCTTGCGTTCAGGAGCCGCTACCTTGGGGCCAGAGAGAATTCCTTAGAGAGGAAAATGAATTGCTGGTTTACTAAGTACATTTGAAGTACATTCTCCCTGTATTTGTTTCCCACCAGATCCCCACATCCTGGGGAAATGGTCGAAGTGGGAATGCTCACTTTAAATAGAAAGAATCCAGCCATTTTAGAGTGTTTCGGGCTATTGCTAGAACTCACTTTCTCATAGCCATAGTTCATGTAAAGCACAGTGGCCGCCAGATGGGCAGAGACTACTCTTCAATGATGCTATTTGGAGGTGGGCTCGCTAAAGGCCACCAATAGAGCAGTATGAAAAATAAGACCAGTGCTTCTGCATGGAAAACATGTACAAACAATGGAAGCAGAAGTAGTAACAATTATATTTGATTCTCTGTCTTTGTGTGCATGAGATGTATTCATACGCATGTGGAGAAAAAAAGACAACACCAGCATCATTGCTCAGGTGTTATTTGCCTCCCCAGCTCTCTGTGTTTCTTTGAATTATGTGTATGTGTCTGTGTGGAGATGTATAAGTGAGTATGGGTGCCCACAGAAGCCAGCTGAATCCTCTGGAGCTGTAGTTAGAACAAGTTACAGACACCGGAAGTGGGTGCTGTGAGCCAAACACAAGTCCTCTGTAAGAGCAGTATACACTCTTAGCTGCCAATCAGCTGTCTAGGCCTTCTAGCTGCCCCTGGTAGCCTTATGATAGATTTCTGAGACTTGTCACTCCCTTGTCCTTTGCCTTTAAGGGAATGAATAAATTCTTGGTATTTTGTTCAAATCCTCTAACATTCTTGTTTTCATTTAGCTTAATCCATTTTAAGGCAGTCAGTTCTGATTTTATTTTTGTTGAATCATTTCCAGGGGTGTGAATCAACTATCATCATCATCACCATTATAGTAATAATAATAATATAATAATAATAATAATAGCAGCTTGGATTTTGATGCCTCAAAAGAATTAAACTGTGAATGTGAAAAGCACTCTAGGGATTCTTCTGTACAACTAGGAGCTAGGCAAAATCTCTTCCCACCTCAGCAGTTCCCCCAGGCCTTCATACAGAGGTGGGCTCCACCAACTCATCATCTATACCCAGCCCCTCAGCATTAACCACCTCCACTTGGTAGTCAGGACGGAGTGTAAATCTCACCAAACAGTTTTTGCCCAACTACTTTCCTTGATCTATTGGAAAGAAACACCATTTATTACATGCTAATCAAACCGTAATTGCCTGTCTCCCTGATAAATTGACCATGAATGAGGTAGGTCTCTCTGACTGACGTTCTCTTGTGTGCCTCAGCCTCTGCAGTCATGACATGCCTGCGCTATAAGAAAGCCTCATGCTGTTAGAGAGACAGCGCCGCTTCCCCGGAGCAGAGGGATTGATTTTTAAACTTTTCACTTGCATCCTAAGTAGGTGCTGGACAAAGCCTCGCTCCTTGTTTACGTAGTAGATAGAGAAGCAAGTTACTTTGAGTTTTGCTGTATTGATTTAATCAGAGTTCTGTTTGTTCGTGTGTGCTAATCTAATGTGTAATCAGAATCTCTAAATAGGAAGTGGTTTCATTCCGTCTCTGCATTCTTGAAAGAATGAGATTGGATTCATCATCACTTTTTACCTCCAGTTTATCACTCATCAAAGCCTTTGGTTGTTTTCTGGCCTCCGTGAGCCTGATTCTACCATCCTTTCCTTTATGCCAAAGACAGCAATTAAAAGTGACTCCTCGAAGGGCTGGGAAGGTGACTCCATGGGTACAATCACTTTGCTGCACAACCATGAGGATCTGAGTTTGACTCCCTGGAACCCACATTTAAAAAAAAAAGCACATGGCCACATGCTCCTGTAATGAGAGAAATAGAGAGGGAATTCGGAAGAACTGCTGGGGCTTGCTGGCCGGATGCCTATCTCCTACATCAGTCAGAGATCTCCTGCCTAGAGAGAAAGGCAGAGATTGATAGAACACCCAGCACACCTCCTAAGACCTCTACAAGCATATGCAGAGGCACACATACGCCAGTATGGGTTTATGGACCTGACCACATGCACAATGATTCGCCAAGAATAAAAGGTACTAACTAAATCCCATCCTCCATCTAGTCCTTTCCTGCTCTGAGATCCTACTGCTATACTATAAAATATGTAGTGGTCACGTCTCCTTAGGCTTTGTCATTCTATGGCAGTTTCTGGGAGTTCTGACGGGTGTTGGCTGGGTATCTTGTAGAGTTCCCTGATGTTCTGCTTGTGGTTACAGAGTGGGTTTGGAGAAGAGCATATGACAAGAGAGCATTCTCATGTCATAGAAAACACACAGATCATCAGCATGATATCACTATGGACGTTGATCCCTGACTAAAGTAGTGGTTGTTGGGTCTCTCCTCTGCTTCTGCCCTCATTTTGACATACAAGAGCTAGCTCAGGACTCACCTCCTTTTAGATGTCTTCCCTAGATAGTTCTCTAACCACTTGGGGGAATGTAAGATCACAAACAGACATTTAGAACAGGTCCCTGGGGATGGGAAGATGGCCGAGTCAGTGAAGGACCAACTCAGGTGCAATGGCTAGCTTTAGTCAATTGATACGATCACCTGGGAAGGGAGTCTCGATGAAGGGCTACCTACATTGTGTTGGCCTGGGGACAAGTCTGTGAGGGCTTGTCCTAATTAAATTCATTGCTGTGGGAAGTCCCAGCCCACTATGGGTGGTGCTATCCTCTAGGAATGGTACTCTGAACTATCTGAAAGTAGAGAAAGCAAGCTGAGTACAAAGATGTGAGTGAGCATGTTTGCATTTATTTTCTTCCACTCTTGACTGTTGATGTGTTATGCTAGCTGTTTTAAATTCCATCTGTATTGACTTCCCTACCATCATGGACTATAACCTCGAACTTCAAGCTTTAAAAATCAATTTATGCTGGGGTAATTTATTTCAAATCACAGCTACAAAAGTAGAACTCGACACATTGCAAACATGAAGGCCTGAGTTCCATCCCTAGAACCCACGTAACAGAAGTCAAGCGTGGCAGCATGCACTTGTAATCCCAGCCTTGGGGAGGGGGGTGGGAATGGCAGAGTCCTGGGCTTGCTGTGTGGCCAGCTTAGTCTAGTCAATGCGCTCTGTGATAGACAAAGACTTTCAAAAGAATGAGGTGGACGACTCCTAACATGGAGGTTGCTGTCTCTTCTTCACTTGCATGCTTGTACATATGTCCATGTGGTTTCTCTCATAACAAACACTTTTGTATTAGGAAGAAAATGGGGAACATTTGACAGTCCTTAGCTGAGGGACCCCAGTAGGACTTGTAACTATTACAATTGCAGTCTGTTCCTTTCTGCCCGAGGGAACCTCAGAAGCCCTCTAAGAATGTCTCTGTGGACCAGGACTAAAGGAACACCGGACAGTGTGCACCAGTGAACCCTGGGGGCTATTTTTGAGAATGCAGCAAACTCTTCAAGACCTGTCACTTTGTTAGGGCTTCAGCGTACCTTGGCTCATCAGCAGGATGTGTGGCATACGGCTCCATGTGTTATAAATGCTGCTCTCCCAGAATCCCACTCCAAGCTTTTAATTATTCTTGACCTGTGCTGTTTACTTCTGTTGTATCTGGAAACATTTTCTCCTCAATTAACTTTAAATCAGAGCGCACATCTCTGTGGCCTGTCCCCTCCAAGCCTTATTGAGGAGCTGAGCTCCCGTGTTTTTCTATCTGAGCCACGTCATACCGTATTATCGTTAGTTGTGCATGCCTGTGAGTTTGCCTGTGGCAGAGAAGACTAGAGATTCTTCGTCTTTAGCTCCAGCCAAGAGGAGGCCCAAAGCTGGCATTAGGAACAAAAGCAGAGCCATATGTCTTACGGCTTGCAGAGGAAATGCTGCGGAAAATGAAATCACCACAACCTTCCTATGTGATGATTGTATTCATGAATAAATTTGCTGTGTCAAAATCATTCTGTAGAAAAATTTGTTTTGTTTTGCTGTTTCTTTTAAATTAAGAAAGCAGGCTGGGATGTGGCTCAGTCTATAGCATACCTGAAGCTCTGGGTTCCATCCCTAGCACAGCATAAACTAGAGTGGTGCTACACACCTGTTTTGGGAGGTAGAGGCAGGACCATCAATGGTTCATGGTCATCTTGGGCTACAGAAGGAGTCTGAGGCCAGCCTGGGATAGTAGCCACTCTGGGGTGGGTGGGGGCATGGCGGAGGAGGTAATCTAAGGAAGAATATACGGCTTGAGCTATTTATTCACTTATCCTCCCTTTGACACCAGGTCAGGGGCTTGAGACTGTGGCCACAGCTCCCTTCTTACAGGGATGCTGTGTATCTTATTAGCACATTCAAACTTTGGGGAGCATTAGTCAAACTTTGGATGTAAAAGTTAGTAAAAATTAAGTGACTTTTATCTTTTTTGTTTTGTTTTTTGAGACAGGGTTTCTCTGTGTATCCCTGCCTGTAACTGGAACTTGCTCTGTAGACTAGGCTCGACTCAAATTTAGAGATCTGCCTGCCTTTGCCTCTTAAGGCTGGGATTAAGCCACCACCACCTGGCAGTGACTTATATTGTAGCAGAGCAGTGACTATGGAGTTGCTCAGTTGGTCAGGTGCTTGCCTTCCCAGCATAAGGATCTGAGCTCAGTCCCAGCACTCATGGGAAGAACACATTAGAAATCCCGGAACTGGGGAAATGAGACAGGTGGATCCACAGGACTCGCTGGCCAGCTAGCCTAGCATATTGATGATCATCAGGCCAGTGAGAGACCCTGTCTGAGGAAACAAGGTGGACTAAAGATGGAGAGAAACAGCCAAGGTTGACTCTGACCTGCACATGTATGTGTTCACACACATGTGTCTGCACACACAAATAGACACACATGTAGTGGTTGGTTTCACGCTTAGAAAAGACTAACATATCTATGTAGGCAGGGACTCATCTGTGAGCCCAGATGGACACAGACCTTAGGAGAGACTGCACTGAAGAGTGGAGGGGTGGATGGGGTTTGCTGTTTTCAGAGCTAGAGAAATGAGCCACCTTTTCAACAATGCTTTCCAGTGGCTAGAGTCTTTAGTTGTATGTAGGGCCATCACTGGCATCTTGTGAACTAAAGCCAGGGATACCACCACCATACAGAGTTATCTTGCCAGAGTGAACAGCAGCACGGTTGATGATTGGGGTGTCTTTCTCTAGACCCTAGGGCATGCTATGTATCTAAGAATGGCTGTGGTCCTAGGTTGGCCTAAGATTGCACCTGATTTGTGGGACAATGCCTTGAGCCCACCTGTTTCACTGTGAAAACTGGAACATTCAAGGACCCCACTTTATCACTGAGCTTATATGTAGCAATTGAAAGCATGCACAATGGAGCAATGCACACACACACACACACCACAGTGGCTTTAAAATAGTTTCAAGTGTGGTTAGAATAGTCCCAATTGGGGCTGGAGAGATGGCTCAGCGGTTAAGAGCACCATCTGCTCTTCCAGAGGACCCGGGTTCGATTCCCAGCACCCACATGGCAGCTAACAACTGTCTGTAGTTCCAGTTCCAGGCAAACACCAAGGCAAATAAATAAGTAAATAAATATAGGTTTTTTTTTTAAAAAAAAAAGAATAGTCCCAATTTTGTTGATCACGCCATTTGAACAGCTGTAGCACATGCAGCCTGTTGTCTTGTTAGTTATTCAGTCTTCAGTAGGGCTGAGTGTGGAGTTTTGATGGACTCTAAAAGGAAATCTGAGTCTAGGTGGAGAACTCCATAGGCTTAGGAGCTGTTGTTACAGGAACCACTTTGAGACAGACACCGGGCATTTCAGTGAGATGACCCCAGAGTCTTGATTATCTTGACACTTGGTCCCCAGTTTATGGCCTTTTGGGGGAAGGTTTAGGACACCTTGATAGAGTATGTCACAGGGACAGGCTTTGAGGTCCCCAGCTTTCTCTCTGCTTCCTGTTTGTGGTTTGAGATGTGAGCTCTGGGCTGTTTCTCCCACCATGCCTGCCTACTGCCATGAAGGATTCATATCCCACTGGGACAGTGAGCCCAAATAAACTCTTCTGTATGTTGCCTTGGTTGTGGTGCTTTATCACAGCAATACAATCCTAACTAAAACAGACAGCATGAGGAACACCCACTAGATGAAAGGTCTCCTTCTATGGGGTGGGAGGGCTTTCTGGAGACACCCTTAGTGACCGCTACATTGACAGGACTCTACCATGGTTTTCTTGCTCAGTCACCTTTAGCGCAAATCCAATAGCTAAGGTCTAGAGCTCTTTCCTCCAGCCCTTAGTAGGGCAGGCGTCTTGGAGTGAGACCCATGAACAGAACTGACTGTTGCCAAATCTGAGTCTCTTGGTAACATCTGTAAGAGCAGAGTGTGGGATGATGGGAGGGGAGGATGCAAAGGGTGATAGAGATGTACAGGACAAGGCTCTGGGAGGAAGAGAGAAGACCATGCCAGTGGCAAGAGCCCAGCAGAAGATTAAGTATCCTGGTAGTGGGACCTGGAGGGAGAGGTGACAAATGGCCCTTTGCTCTGGGAAGTGAGCCAGTGATGGCTTGATGTCCAGGTCTTAGCTTAGTTTTTCTTACAGGCAAAATGAAGGGCCTCGTTCCTTCCAGGAAACTCCCTAGAGCAAACAGACCAAGAGGCAGCCAACTGGAAGAGCCTCAGAGAGAATGAAGGATACAGTGGAGAGAGGCCATGGCCCAGGCCTTCTGGCAGCTGTTGCTTCGAACTCGCACTCCCAGTGAGGACCTTCGCCTGGCTCTGCCATCGGTCTTTTTGAGATCACACATCTGGCTTAATTGCAGATGAACCTCAGAGCTGTGTGCACGCACTCTCTCTCTCTCTCACTCTTTCTATTTGTCTCCCTCTGTTCCCTCCTCTCTCTCTCTCTCTCTCTCTCTCTCTCTCTCTCTCTCTCGTGTGTGTGTGTGTGTGTGTGTGTGTGTGTGTGTTTCTCTGCTTTCTCCTTGGGACTCACTCAAAGAACCCAGGAGATACATACTAATTAATCCTCGTACCAAGTCTTCTCATCAGTTTAATTATACATGGATCTGCTTGTCTGGGCTAATACAGCACAGGGTTGCAGGTTCAAGCCATGGTACCAGCTTGTACATGGTCCTGGGGATCTGAACTCAGGTTTTCCTGATTGGGCAGCATCTGCTCTTACCTGCTGAGCAGTATCTATCCCCAGACCTAGGACCACTCATAGTTTCCTTTCTCAGGTTTTATCTTCTCCTTCTGTGTTGATGGCATGGTAAAGCACTCCACTTTGGTGGCATCAAAGACTAGCATTGGTTTTTGTCACAAGTCTATGGATTGGTAGAGTACTGATTGGCCAGCCATGGAAGGGTGACCAGGGATGGCTGCTCAGGGATGGCTTCAATGGGGTCCTCATTTCTCTTTCCTGTCTCCTCTTTCATTCTGCAAGGCCCCAGTGGACATGTTTTTCCAGCACGATGTCTAAGAAAGAAAACCTAGCTGTAGTAGTGTTTTGTAAGTCAAGTCTGCAGAGAAACCAAGTCACATGACCAAACCTGGTGTGGGAGGAAGCTTGTGGCTACCTGGAGACACATCAGGGCCTCTGATGTCCTTGCTTTGCCAAAGCTACTGAAACTCAGAAAGGCAGTTGACAGCCTCTGAGTTCCAGAAGGACAACCCTCACACTGCCCTTCCATGTTCCTGATGTCCTCTTCAGAGCTGAGCCCTTCTGTGTGTTAGTCCTGTGGTTGAGATCCACTGCAGCAGGCATCCAGGAGTGATGCTTTAAGATATTGAGGCCCCTGTCTCTAGTCATGCTGCAGGCTCAGTCCTATGACAATGTCAAGACTCCCAGAAACACAGACAGCATCCTAACACAGTATGGTCACATAGACAGAACTAAAGAAGCATGACGAGCCAGGGAGAAGAAGGAGGGGCCCCGTGGAGAGACATCGCCTGCTAACTTTATTTTTGACATGGGATAGTGAAGAGAGGAATATCTGCCAGCAGAGACCGCTCAGCACTCCAGCTGGCTTTCCCTGTAAGTGACATCATCGTAAGTGGTGACGTCAGTGAACCAGTCCCTCTATTTGTGTTTTTATGAGCGGAGCGTGGGAAAACCACTGAACACAGGAGTGCAAAGGTGTTTGCCACGTGTGTAAATAACAATAGTGTGCCTGTTGCCTACACTGAGCCACTGCAGTGAGATCTGGAGATTAGTGAAAACTCCAAGGACAGTCATAGTGAGGTTTCCCTCAGATTGCATGACCCTTTCTGTTCCTCGTAGCTCATGCTTGCACAGCCCGCATCAGTACTCGCAATCCTGTTCCTATTCACACATTCCCCTGTGTTCAGTGGTAATAATTACACTTTGGTTTCCTTACTAACAACACATTTCTCTGCTTTTTCCTTGGGACTTACTCAAAGAGCCCAGGAGGCACGTACTAATTAATACTTGTACTATGTCTCCTCATCAGTTTAAATGAAGCCCTACAACATCTAGGATCACACTCCCTGAGGAGATGTGAGTCAATGTTCAGGGGGATGCAAACCCTCTGGTTCAGGACCCCCAGATGCAGCAGAGACAGCCTGGAGTCTGGAGTTTCACTTACATTGCAATGGAGGGATGGACCAGAGTGTCTTAGTGTGTGTGTGTGTGTGTGTGTGTGTGTGCGCGAGCGCGCGCACACGCGCGCGCGTTGTTTCTTTTCTGCTGCTGTAATAAAACGCTCTGACCGAAAGCACCCAGCAAAGGGTGTAATAGAGTTTCTTTGGTGTAGACTCATGCACTGAGTGAGAGGCAGAGTTCACCTCTCTGGCCAGTCTAGCTATGGAGCCTGTGCCTGGACCCCCGGGATAACTTGTGGACCATCCTGCATTTATGTGGATGGTAACTATCTGAACTCGATCTTCAAGATTTTGCTGTAATGGTTTCAGCCACTGAGCCACCTCCCCAGCCCCCATAGTGTCAATGTGCTGTTTTGCTTTTCTCTAGATGGTCTTCCTTCCTTCCTTCCTTCCTTCCTTCCTTCCTTCCTCCCTCCCTCCCTTCCTTCCTTCCTTCCTCCCTTCCTTCCTTCCTTCCTCCCTTCTTTCCTTCCTTCCTTCCCTAGGTGGAAAAAGGCTTTATCCTGATGGGAAGTTACCCTGGAGTCTGAGGAAATAACCCAGTTTCTAGCAACAGATCCTGGAATCTCAAGCTTGCACTTCTGTCTGTCACTTGTCTCAGTGGGTTTCTTCATGGGGATTAAATAGTTCCATGGGAACTGTTGAGGTGTTTGGTACATTTCCTCTGTAGCCTATATATAACTTCCCGAAAGCATGTTTTAACTTAATCACTGTTCCTTATGCAGGTCACTTGAACCAAATACAAAGTTTGTTGCTTTGTCTGAGAGTCTTTTTTTTTTTAAATAATGTATTTATTTTTATTTCATGTGCATCAGCATTTTGCCTCCATGTATGTCTGTGTGAGGGTGTCAGATCTTGGAGTTACAGACAGCTGTGAGCTGCCATGTGGGTGCTGGGAATTGAACCCAGGTCCTCTGGAAGAACAGCTAATGCTCTTAACCACTGAGACATCTCTCTAGCCTGAGGGTCTTTCTTTAGGATGGGGTGAGAACTATGTCAGAAAGAGTCCCGAGGACATTCAGCTTGCTGTCCTACACTGTTTCATTGATACTATCTTACGGGCTCCTCTGCATGACTGATTTGCAGAAGTAATAGACAGAGGCAGATCCGTCCCATCTTCTGCTCTGGAGACAGAAGTGCTCTACGGCACTGCACTGTTTCTGGGAATGCCCACTCTTGAGTCTTCAGCTCCCTGTCTTCCAACAGCAGCATCTGCCTCGCTTGGCGTCATCAGTTAGCATTTGGTACTAGGGGAGGAGGCATGGTTCTCATGCTTGCCTAGAGGTATTCAGAAATTGATTCTTTGGGCTTTGAAAATATATTTGCAATCGCTAACTTGAAACTTTTGTCAAGGAAGTCCAATAGCTTCACTAGAGACAGTGTATATTAGCTGCTGTTCGCCACAGTCTAGGAACACTTTCCACATTTTTGCATATTTATTTCATTCAGACTTGTTGAAAATGGAACATTTCATAATGGGATGTGGCAGATTTTGAAGTCAGATACTGTGTGTTTCTAAAGATGTATCCTTTATGTTGCTTCTGTTTGGTAAACAATTCCCTGAATTAATCACTTGTGTAATTGTTATTTGTGTGTAGACATGTGTGTAGTGTGTATGGGCCATTGACAAAGGCCAACATGCCGGAGACTATGTTCTCCTACCATGCAGGTCCAGCAGATGGAACTGGGGTCTCCAGCCTTGGTGGCAAGCACCTTGACCTTCTGAGCCATTTGCTAGTCTACTCTGCCTTTATCAGAGTCTGAAGCTTCTGATTAGGTAGTTTCCTAAGGCCTGGACAGAGATGTCCAAGAAATCCTCCAGAGCTTTGAATAAGGTTCCCATGTGCTGAAGGGTGTGTTGGAAACTGGAAGACAGTTTTCAACCCTCCACTTCTGTGTGTGTTGTAGAAGAGATGTGTGCAATAGTTGTCTTACTTCATTTTTCTGAAATGGAATCTCCCACTGAACTTATAACTCACCAGTTCAGCTAGATTGGCTGATGGATGAGCCTCAGGGACCACCCTATCATTTCTGCCTCTCAATGCTGGGTTTGTGAAGGCGCCACAGTTTTCCTATGTGAGTGTTGATGATTGAATCCAGGTCCCCACAGTTGCAGGGCAAATACATTAGTAACTGAATACTCACCCCCACCCTCAGCCATAATCCTCCCCTCTTGGTTGTGCAGAGACTCAGATCAACTAGAAGGGCACTATCAGGACTGTTTTAGGTCTTTTTCTATGTCTATTCACAGCCCTGCACATGTGTGCACTGTTCTAATACCCCAGGTATGTCAGAGGTTTTACACACTGTCTCCTCAATACATGTCATTCTCCAGCTTCCTTTTTCAGACTTTATGGGCAGACACGTGTTAAGCCTGACTGGTGTGGCTCTGTGGGCATTGGTAGTATTGAACAATTGTCACTGATTGTTTGCAGCTAGCTCCCTATGGCTGGGCTTTTTGTACTAAGTAAACTCTGATTTGGGTCAAATAAAGGCAGACCCAGTGAGTGGCACTTTCCCAAGGAGCCTCCTATAGGTCAGAGAGTAGCATTCCTTCCCGACCCCACCAGTGGCTTTGAGATTGTTGGGTTTCACAGCTACTGTGGTTGTGAGGATGTTGGTTTTTATAGGTCATGCTGTACCAGGAAAGGGGCTACAGAGGAGGGCTAGTCAAACTGATTGTGATCTGCTCTTTCTCCATAGAATTTGTGTTTGTCTTGAATAAGCAGTGAGTGCTTGGATTGTTGTAAGCTTTTGATTCATTTCCAGAGTTTTGAAACTTTTGGGTTTTTTTCCTGGAGTTCAATTGCCTAGTGCATTCATTCTTATAAGGCTTGGCTCCATCTTTTCCAGCCCCCTCTTGGACGAGCCTTTGATGGTGCAATCAGGTGTGGGAAAGGAGAGGGGTCACGTTGCACAGGGCAGGGTTCAGAAATATGCTCTGGGTTGGATATGGCTGTGCCTCTCTATGGGAACCGATGGAGTGAAGGGTCTGTGAACTTGACTCCCTAGGCCACCCTTCTCTGAAAACTCTATCTGTACACTTACCCATACTGGGTAGATGTGCTGTGTCCCTTCATAATGACAAAAGACAGGAAGGGTGGCTAGAGACACTTTCATACTGTATGTTATAATGACACACCGGTGACCTGTGTCATAGGAAGGAATCAGCACGCGCGTGTTTCACACTGTTAATCTTTGGCCTGTCCTGAGTTAAGCCCTCCCAGCCCAGGTGCCCTGGAGGAGTACAAGGATGACAAGAACAGACTCTAACTCGACTCAGTGATTCATGCAGTGCCGGGGTCCAGACATGCGGAGTGAAGGAAAAGGGTCAGGGCCGAGAGGACGCACAGACACCGCACGACTCAGAAACCTGCTGACCTCCCGAGGAGATGAACAGCTCTGAGATGACCGACTGCCTGTCCCTCCCCCTCCCCCATAGGGCCTGTCACTGGAGATGAGATGCAGGTAGATATTTAGGATGCTAATGCACTGTCCTCTCACGTGGCTGGCTCTCTGAACAAAGTGCAGTTCTGGGCTTCTGCTAGTGACAGGTAGCAAGCAGCCCCGAGCTCCAGTTGCCTAAGTACTAAGAGGAAAGTTAACGATTGGCTGGAGTTCTTTCCACCACACATCCAGGATCCAATGGCTGGAGTGTTTGAGGCTGCATCCTGGGGCTTTGGTGCAGCCAGCCTTTTAGAAAGCCCTCACTGCCTCCCCTGCTGAGCTGAGACACAGGGTTGCCATTATCTACAGTCTTGTCAGCCCAGCTCTGGGGCTGTTCCCTGCCTTTGCTCTGCTCCCCACAGTCACAGTGTGGGAACCAGCACCCTGCTGGCACTGCCATATGTCTGTGAAGCTTATTTTAGCTATCCTAATCAAGAAATGATTAAAACAATTGGTTTATTTAAATGGCTCTGTGTTTTATCTGTCTTATTCTTGAATATTGGATTCATATTAAATAAGTTTGCCCTAATTAACTTGAATATTGCAGATCTGGCTTTTTGAACTCAACATGCAGATTTATGTAAATTACATGAAGCTTTCCAGCTAGGAGCCCGGGCTTTTCCTTGTCAATCCCTTTAGCTCACCTGCCCTTCTCACTGGTACTCCAAAGGAGGCTAGGAAGGGCCAGGATGGGCACCTCCCAGGCTCCACTCTGATTTTATCATCTCATTTGAGATGCTGGGGGCTGGACACAGTTTGGATTTCAGAATGATCTGGATTTTGCAATGTCTTTAAAGATTTTTGTGGGCTGGGCATCCTTACTCTCAAAAATCTAAAATCTAAAATGCTTGAAAATCTGAAACATTTTGAATGTCAAACGTTTCAAATATCTTTCTTCTTTTAAGATTTATTTATTTCTATGTGCATTGATATTTTGTCTGCATGTATGTTCGCATGAGAGTGCCAAGCCCCCTGGAACTGGAGTTACAGACAGTTGTGAGCTGCCATGTGGGTGCTGGGAATTGAACTCTGGTCCTCTGGAAGAGCAGTCAGTGCTCTTAACCACCGGGCCATCTCTCCAGCCCAAACTTGCACATTTCTAAGCATTTGGAATTCAGGATTTTCAGATCAGGATACTTGACCTGTAATGTACAAAACAAAGAAAAAGTAAAGACTGACTTCTGCGTACACACACCAAAGAGAGAGAAAGAGAATCAACTCCAGTGTTCATCTATCTTAGCTATACTATTGCAGGTGTGTGTGTGAGTGTGTATGTGTGTGTGTGTGTGTGTGTGTGTGTGTGTGTGTGTGCACTCTTGTTGTTGCAACAGAGGACACTTCTAGTTGTCATTCTTTGGATGCCACTCATCTTTTTATTTTAGAGACAAGGTGCTCTCGTTGACCAATTAGGCAAGGCTAGCTAGTCAAAGGGTCCCAGGGGTCAGCCTGAGGCCACCTCCCCAGTGCCAACAATGTGAGCCAATAATTCTGGCTTTATTTATAGAGATGTTGGGATATCAGACTCAGATCACTATGTTGGCAAAGCATTTTACAACTAAGCATCTCAGCAGGTTTCCTTTTTTAATTTATTATTTTTTATTTATTAATAATGTGTATGTGTTTATGTGGGGGATCTGTGCACATATGGGTACAGGTGCTGGTGGAACCCAGAAGTGAATGTTAGATCTCCTGGGGCTGGAATTATGTGTAGTTATAAGCTGCTGGACTAAGATGCTGAAACTCAGGTTCAGTCTAAGTAGACAAACTTCTGGCTACAGCTCATGCATGGTTCTGCAATGCATGCATCTGTGCATGATGCGTTTGTGTAGATTTCAAAATGAATGCTTACAATGCAAAAGTCAAACACTAGCTTGGAGACCATTTTAAAATTGTTTTTTCCTATCTGACTTATTCAGTCTTCTGTCCCTCCTGATGTCCTCCCGACCCTCCATCTCCTCACTTCTTCCTTACTTGGTGTCCCATGCCTCTCTGTCAGAGCCTGTGGCATAAAAGACGTATATGGGAGAGTCCTACTCTGTAAATGAATGGATTTCAACGGGAAACAGATGTGGCATAGGTTCCCTGCTTATACTCGGCTACAGAAAATACACCACAGTCCCCAGGAGAAAACGTTCTCCTGACCTCACTTCCGCTAAAGAGAACCCAGAGAAGGCCAGCAGCCTTATTAGTGAGATAGGCTGCCACTGAGAGGAGGCGCTGGCACCCCTCCTCATGGCCCTGGCTACCATTAACCTCTCCCTGTGCTTTAGCCTTCCTCTTGGTTCCTACCTGGAGAGGCACAAAGTTCCTTCCTGGGCTCTGGCATTTCCCTTTAAAGTTTTCATTCTTTTTCTAAATGGCTGGGAAAGCTCTATGGAAACACCTCTTTTTATAGAGTTTACTGTTCTTCCTACAAAGCTTCAGGTAAAATTATTGTATTTTCTCTGTGTGTGCTGGGGATAATACCAGGGCCTTGCCTATGCCAGGCAGATGCTCCTCCACTATCTTTCACTGGGGGATTCTAGGCAGGGGCTCTACCACTGAGTCACACCCCAGCCCCTCACTGGGGGATTCTAGGCAGGTGCTCTACCACTGAGCCACACCCCAGCCCCTCACTGGGGGATTCTAGGCAGGGGCTCTACCACTGAGCCACACCCCAGCCCCTCACTGGGGGATTCTAGGCAGG
>PVIH01026872.1:0-17979 GCA_004025045.1 Sigmodon hispidus | reverse complement strand
AAAAAAAAAAAAAAAAAAAAAAAAAAAAAAAAAAAAAAAAAAAAAAAAAAAAAAAAAAAAAAAAAAAAAAAAAAAAAAAAAAAAAAAAAAAAAAAAAAAAAAAAAAAAAAAAAAAAAAAAAAAAAAAAAAAAAAAAAAAAAAAAAAAAAAAAAAAAAAAAAAAAAAAAAAAAAAAAAAAAAAAAAAAAACACCAAATGCAAGAAAGCTATAACACAAAACATTCAGGAAATTTGGAACAACATGAAAAGACCAAACCTGAGAATAATAGAAATAGAGGAAGGAGAAAAATACCAGCTCAAGGCACAGATAATGTATTCAATTAAATCATAGACGAAAACTTTTCCAACCTAAAGAAAGAAATGTCTATAAAGATACAAGAAGCTTACAGAACATCAAATAGGTTAGACCCTCAAAAAAGGTCTGCTCATCATAAAATAATTAAGCCACAAAACATACAGAACAAAGAAAAAATAGTGAGAGCTGCAAAAGAAAAAGACTAACTCACCTATAAAGGCAGACACATCAGAATAATGCCTGACTATTCAACAGAAACAATGAAAGCAAGAAGATCCTGGTCAGATTTATACAGACACTATAAGAGCATGAGTGCCAACCCAGACTACTATAACCAGCAAAATTATTCATCACCATAGGTAGAGTAAGCAAGATATTTCATGACAAAGACAGGTTCCAACAATATCTATCCACAAATCCAGTACTACAGAAAATACTTGAGAGAAATCTCCAACCTAAGGAACTCAGATACACCCATGAAACCACAAACAACTGATAATCCCACAGAAGAGAAGACAAACCCTAAGAAAGAAAATGCACACAAACCATCACCAAAAATAACAAGTAATAGCAATCAGTGGTCATTAATATCCATTAATATCAATGGACTCAATTCACCTATAAAAAGACACACCCAAGCATGATGGACACAAAAACAAAAGCCAAATTTCTGCTACATACACGAAACACACCTCAACTTTAAAGACAAACACAGGCTTAGAATAAAGGGGAGGGAATAGACTTTTCAAGCATATGGCCATATGAAACAAGCTGATGTTGTTATCCTAATATACAACAAAGTAGACTTCAAACTAAAGTCAATCAAGTGACCAGGACAGACATTATTTACTTGTCTCAGGAAAAATCAATCAAGATGAGATCTATAAATCCAAGCCTATCTGCCTGCACAAAACACAAATCAAAATGGACCAGAGACCTCAACATAAAACCGTCTACACTGAACTTGATTTTAAAAAAAATTGGAAAATACACTCTAACACATTGGTACAGGTGGCCACTTCCTAAATATAACACCAGTAGCACAGACACTAAGAACAACAATCAATAAATGGGATCTCCTGAAACTGAGAAGTTTCTGTAAGACAAAGGACACATTATTTAAAACAAAACTACAGCCCACAGAATGAGAAAAGATTTTCACCAACCTTATAAATGACAGAGATCTGATCTCTAAAGTATATAAAAAACACCAGAAACTAGATCCCAAAACAATGGATAACAATCAAAAAATGAGGTTCAGAACTAAAAAGGGAATTCTCAGCAGAAGAATTACTAATAGCTGAAAGGTACTTGAAAAAGTGCTCATCATCTTTAACCATCAGAGAAATGCAAATCAAAACAACTTTGAGATACCATCTTACACCTCTCAGAATGGCTAAGGGTAAAAACACAGACGACTGCCTATGTTGCAGAAGTTGTGGAACAAGGGGAATACTACTCCATTGTTGGTGGAAGTATAAGCTGGTTTAGAATATCCTCCTGCGTGAGGTATCACAAACCCAGAAAGATAAGCAGGGATGTACTCACTCATTAGTTGAATCTAAACAAACAAACAAACAAACAAAAAGCAAAGCATGCCCAAGCTGCAAACCATCACAACTGCTGAAAGCTTGGGATCAGAAAAACCTTGGACTGACTCCTTGGATCCCACTCCACCTAGAGGAACACGTGACTCACTCTTGATATTGGGGGGAGAAAACTAGATTTGTCAGGAGTGGAGGCTGAACTAAGCAATATTGGGACCTTGGGACCTTGGGACCTTGGGACCACCTGCCCATGGTGGGGATGAGGAGATGTGGAGAAGAGAGAATGACCTGATGTGGTGGGAGGTAGAAGGGATCTTGAATAAGGATATACAAGGATAAAAAATGTGACTTCTTTACTCATAATAATAAAAAAAGAAAAAATACAATAAAAAATATTTTCACCAACTCTACAAGTGACAGAAGACTGATCTCTAAAATATATAGAGAACTCAAGAAAATAGAGCACAAAACAATGAAAAACCCAATCAAAAAATGGGGTTCAGAACTAAAACAAGTATTCTCAGCAGAAAAATTACAAATGGCTGAAGGACACTTGAAAAAATGTTCAACATCTTTAGCCATAAGAGACTGGCAAATTAAAACAACTTGGAGATAGCACCTGACACCTTTCATACTGGTCAAGATAAAAGACACAGATGAAAGCCTATGCTGGAGAGGTTTTGGAGCATGGGGAACACTATCCCATTGTTGGTGGGATTATAAACTTGTTCAGCCACTCTGGAATGCAATATGGTGGTTTCTCAGTAAGCTGGGTTCCAGCAATACCACTGTTAGGCATATACCCTAAAGATGCACATTCACCTCCCAAAAGCATTAGTTCAACTTTTTTCATAGCAGCATTATTCATAATAGCAAGAACAACCTAGATGCCTCTCAACTAAGGAATGGATTAACAAACTGTAGTACATCTACACAGTGGAATTCTACTCAGTAGTAAGAAAAAGTTATACACTAAAATTTGCCAGCAGATATATGGATTTGAATAATATCTTCCTGAGTGAAATCTCACAAACCCAGAAGGTTAATCAGTGGAATGTGTCCACACATTAGTGAATTTTAAGCAAAAACTTCTTTTTTTATTGAAAGATGATGTGTGAATAAAGTGATTTAAAATACACACTAACACAAAACAGAACAAACAAAACTTCTGGTTTGTCTGTAGAAGAATTGCTTAGCAGAAATTTGTGGTTGTCATAGTGCATCAGTGAACATTAGCTGTGACCTAGTGTGCTTTCTTTATCTGTAGCTAGGCCTAACCTGGCTTGAGGAGGTTATTTTTTATGTTTCATGTATCTTAGAGACAAAGGAAGTTTTATTACCCTATGGGTTTTTTTTAATCTATTCTGAATGTTTTCCTTTTTTGTAAACTTAGATATTCATTTTCAAAAAACAATAAAAATAGAAAAATGAAAAATATTCAAAGTGTTTTATATGAGGCTACAGTTATCTTGATAACCTAGCCACACAAAATGCAACAAAAAAGAATATTATTGACCAATCTCACTCATAAATTCTAATGAAAAATTCAATAAAATACTAGCAAATTGAATTCAAGAATATATATCAAATAAATTATTCATCATAATCAAGTAGGCTTCATCCCAGACATACTCGATGCTTCAACATACAAAAAATTGTCAATGTCACAGGCAAATGGATGGATTTGGAGAATATCCTCTTGAGCAAAGTATCACAGACTCAGAGAGATAAGCAGGGGATGTACTCACTCACTAGTGGTCTCTAAACAAACAAACAGGAAAAAAAGCCAAACATGCCCAAGCAGCAAACCACAACCACTGAACAGCTTGGGATCAGAAACACCCTGGACTGACCCTTCAAACCCCAGTCCGTCTATAGGAACACCTGACTCACTCTTGAGGGAGGGGGGACAAAACTGGATTTGGCCGGGAGTGAAGACTGATCCAAGCATTATTGGGCCAGTGTGACCATAGGACTGTCTGCTCCCTGCCCAGGGAGGGGATGGGGAGTTGCAGAGAAGAAAAATGATCAGATGTGGTGGAAGGGGGAAGAGACTTTCAATAAGGATATACAGGGATGGAAAAAAAATTCAGAGGGAAAGCTGAACACAAAGAAAATATATGTGTAATAATCTTATTTGCATTTCCACCCTTGATAAGCCATGCTTATGATTATTATCCTCTGTATAGTTATTGTTAACTCTTCAGCATTTTTAAATTCTTTTTACTGTTTTTTTTGATAAATACAAAATAAAGAAGGAAAAAAAATTGCCAATGTCATCCATCATGCAAACAACCTGAAAAACAAACAAGCAAAAATGATCATCTTATTAGATGCCAAAAGTCTTAAACAAAATCAACACTCCTTCATGATAAAAGAATTGTACAGACAGAAATACAGGGGAAAATACTTAAACATAATAAAGGCAATATACATCAAGCCATCAGCCAACATCAAACTAGATGGAGAGAAACTCAAAGCAATCCCACTAAGATCAGGAACAAGATAAGGCTGTCCACTCTCTTCATATCTATTCAATATAGATCTTCACATTTTAGCTAGAGCAATAAGACAACAAATGGAAGTCAAATGCCTACAAATTGAAAAGAAAGATGTCAAACTATTTTTATTTGCAGATGATATGTTAGTATTCATAAGAGACCCCAAAAAGTCAACCAGGGAACTTATACAGCTCAAAAACACCTTCAGCCAAGTAGCAGGATACAAGATCAATTAAAAAATAAAAACAAAACAATAGCCTTCCTATACACAAATTACAAAAGAGTTTTAAAAGAAATCATGTATCACCCTGTACAATAGCTGTGAATAGCATTAAATATCTTCAAGGTAACTGAACCAAAGAAGTGAAAGACCTGTAAAATAAGAACATTTAGTCATTAAAGAAAGAAATTGAGGAAAATATCAGAAAATGGAAAGATCTCCCATGATCCTGAATAGGTAGGATCAACATAGTAAAACTGGCAGTGTTACCAAAGGAAATCTACTTATTCAATCAAAATTCCTACATAATTCTTCACAGATCTTGAAAGAACAATACTTAACTTCATATAGAAAAACAAAAAATCCATAATTGCTGAAAAAAATCTGTGCAACAATTTAACTTAGGGGGAGAAGGGAGGAAGGAAGTAACCACTGTCCTTCACTTTAAGATATTCTATAGAGCTACAGTCATAAAAACAATCTGATACTGACATAAAAACAGATTTATGGATCAATGGAATCAAATCAAAGACTCCAATATTAATCCACTCACTCATGGACATTTGATTTTCATCAAAAAGGTAAAAAAATATATGATAGATAAAACAGAGCATTTTCAACAAATACTTGATGATGGTATATAGAAGAATGCACATAGATCCTTTCACAAAACTAAAGTCAAAGTGACCAAAGACCTCAACATAAACCCAGTTACACTAAAGTTAACAAAAATGCAAGTTAGAAATACTCTTGAATGCATTGGCACAGGCTACCACTTTCTAAATATAACACTAGTAGCACAGATACTGAGAATAATTAAAAAAATGTGACCTTCCTAAACTGAGAAGCTACTGTAAGGCAATGGACATGATCAATAAGACAAAATGACAGCCTGAAGTCTGGACAAAGATCTTCACAACTCCTACATCTGACACAGGACTGATCTATACAATCAGAAATCTCAAGAAAGAAGAGGCCAACCCCCCAAAAAATTCAATTAAAAAATGGGGTCTGAGCTAAATAGGGAATTCTCAACAGAAGAATTTTAAAGGCAAGAAAGACAATTAAAGAACTGCTCAAAATCCTTAGCCATCAGAGAAATGTAAGTCAAAAAACTCTGAAATACCATCTTACACTTATCAACATGGCTAACATCAAAAACACTGATAACAGCCTATGCTTGAGGAGATGTAGAACAAGGGATAAAACACTCCTCCATTGCTTGTAGGATTGTAAACTTGTACAGCCACTTCGAAAATCAGTATGATAGTTCCTTAGAAAACTGCAAATCAATACACCCAATGATCAAATAATACTACTATTCTGCATATACCCAAAGGATTTGCATTTTTACCCCAAAGGAATCAACTCAACTATGTTCATAGCAGCAGTATTTGTAATAGCCAGAACCTCAAAACAACATATATGCTATATGCTCCTAAACTGAAGAATGGATTAAAAAATTATGGTACATATACACAATAGAATGCTACTCGGCAGAAAAAACATGACACTCTGAAATTTTGCAGGCAAATAGATGGGTCTGGAGATTATTATCCTGAGTGAGGTAATACTGGTATGCTATGTATTCACTTGCAAGTGGATTTTAGACATAGAGCAAAGGATAGCCTGATGTTAGAGAAACATCCAAGAACCCACAAGCTGTTCCCAGCTAGGACTCTAAGCAATATTAAAGAGGGTACCTAAACAGGATTCCCCAATAATGAAATGAATGACCATTCTAATTGTCATTATAAAACCTTCATCCAGCAAGTGGGGAAGGCAGAATCAGAATCTATAGCTTAGCACTGTGTCAAACTCCTAGTCTAGCTGAAGAGAGGAAGAACATATACAAGCAAACGGATTTAGATCATATGGAGGAGACCCACAGAGATGGCTGACATGAGCTGTTGTAGGAACTTATTGACACTAGAATAACTGCTGAGGAAAAGAACTTCTTCATGGAAAGGAGTTAAACCCTCTGAATGTAGATGACAGTCAAATGATGTGGGCAGTTTGTGGGGCCTCCTTCAGTAAGACCAGAATTTATCACTGGTGCCTGTACTGGCTTCTTGGAGCCTGCTCCCTACAGATAAGCACCTAACCCAGCCTTGAAACTGGGTGGAGGGACTCAGACCTACCTCAACTGGATATACCAGATGTAACTGACTCATACTGGGATTCCTTGCCCTCCCTGGGGAATGAATGGGAGAATGGGGTAGGGGTGGAGTTGAGGGAGGATAAAGAGACGAGGAAGGAGGGGGAGAAGTAGAGGTTATGAGATATAAAAAAATTAAATTAAAAAATTACAAAAGAAAAAGATTTTTTTCAGAAAATTGCAATTTAACAGTATTTTTGCCCCCAGCCTTAGACTTTGATTGGATATTTCAATTACTATTTTTAACAATAATGCAATTTTATGCATCATATTTACTGGGACTGTGGTATTCTAAGCTAGTCTTACAAACTAGTACCATACCATAAACTAAAGTTCTCCCACACACATTTTCTTGTTCTGCTTTATAATTCAAGTTTTTTTAAGGCACTCATGTGGAAGTAACTTGCAATTTTATATAATAACAAAACTTGACTTCAATATCTTCCCTTCTTTACAGACAAAAAGAAAAAAGAATAAAAAAAAAAACAGATTCCATCAATGAGGTATAAATTACAAGACTAGAAACATTGAGTTGCCTTAGGAAAGAAGCTCATAAACAAATTTTGATTAAATTAGAGTTAATTATCATTAATTTGAGAGAGGTTGTTTATTTTTCTTTAAAAGCATCTGCACATATTTACACTAACACTGAATTTGTCAATCAAATCCTTAGTTATGAGATCTAATCTAATACTGACTCTCCAGCTGAACATTACAAAGGAAAATGGCTTCAGAAATATCAAATAAGTTATTTAATTTGATGAAATAAATTAATATACAATGTAATGTCTGACATGTTTAGAATTTTAATTTATTTGTTAGAAAAATCAATATGTTCAATTTTATCTAAAATTTAGGAAGTGTATGACAAATAACATTTAATGGTCAGATTGGATTTTTTTAATTTATTATAATATGCTTAAGAAAAGTAAGACCTTAAAAACCTTATATACACTTATAATAACATTCATAGAAACCTCATATATTTATATGTATGTTGACTATGTAGAGGAAAATGTATGTTGCTGTTAATTAAAGTTTGTCAATGTGTACTTTTGTTTCACATGGCTTTGAAGCACATGAATTCACACTAAATGTTATTTCTGCAAAATGAAAAAATTAAGTTCTCATCAAGGATTCTCCTTATCTTTTATGAAAATGCTAAGATCTTCAAACAGAAAGTTAACTTAAGAGAAGCATCATCATGTGTGTGCATGTTTGGGTTTAATACTCTTCAAAGTCATACAAAGTCCAATTGAGCAGTGTAGTGAGGATTCAGATGTTATCCAGGAAAGTGCTTGTGACCTCAAGAATCTGGACCCTGAGAGGACATGGCCAAAATCCTTTGAGAACCAAGACCCTGACTCCCTCACTCTTTTTGGTTCCTGCATTCTCTGGAAGGAAACTGACCCTTCTAGAGCGAAGCAGAGCCTGTTTTCTCGTAGAATTGATTCTTGTATTTGTAAGTCCATTCTCTATCCTTAACAAATATTAATTCATAGTATAGTGCATCAGATGTGATTAATTACCTCTATAGAGCAGCATTTTCATTACTGGAAGAATTGTTATTCTAAAAACCAGATGTTGTACTCCAGTATGAAGAAGTACCACAGTTTCTTAATCCAGTCCTCAGTTGAAGGACATCTTGGTTGTTTCCAGGTTTTTGCTATTACAAATTATACCACTATGAACATAGTTAAGCTAATGCTTTTGGAGTGCAAATGTGCATCTTTAGGGTATATGCCCAACATTGGTATTGCTGGATCTTTGGAGAGATTGATTCCCAGTTTTCTGAGAAACCACCATGCTAAATTCCAGAGTGGCTAAACAAGCTTACCCTCCCACTAACAATGGAAGAGTGTTCCCCTTGCCTCACAACCTCTCCAAAATAGGCTGTCATCTGTCTTTCCAATCTTAGCCATTCTCACAGGTGTAAAGTGGTATTTCAAAGTTGTTTTGATTTGCATTTCTCTTTGGCTAAACATGTTAAGCACTTTTTAGGTGCCTTTCAGCCATTTGTAATTCTTCTGCTGAGCATTACCTTCTCAGTTCTGAAACCCATTTTTTAATTGGGTCACTTAGGCTTTGGGCTTTCATTTCTTGAGTTCTCTATACATTTCAGTGATCAGTCCTCTGTCATTTGTAGGGATTGGTGAAAATCTTTTCCCATTCTGTAGCTGTCATTTTGCTTTACTGACTGTGTCCTTGGCTTTACAGAAACTTCTCAGTTTCAGGAGGTCCCACTTATTGATTGTTACTCAGCAGTAAAATAAAAAAAAAAATGATATCCTAAAATTTGCAGGCAAATAAATGGATTTGGAGAATATCCTCCTGAGAGAGGTATTACAAACCCAGAGAGATAGGCAGGGGACATACTCACTCATTAGTGGACTTTAAACAAAAAGCAAAGAAAAGTCAAGCTGCAAACCACAACCACTGAACAGCTTGGAATCTTAATCACCTTGGACTGGCACCTTGGAGCCCATGCCCTCTACAGGAACAACTAACTCAGTGTGGATATTAGGATGAGGAAATAGAATTTGTCTGGAGTAGATGCTGAACTAATCCAGTTGGGATCTCTTGACATTTCTAGAGAGGGGAGGGGAAATGGGGAGAAAAGAGACTTACTGGTAGGGGTTGGCAGGGGGAAGAGAGTTTGAACAAGGGGATACATAAATACAAAATCAGACTTTATTCCATAAAAATAAAACCCAAATGCTGTTGTAGTACATAATTATCATTTTCTACTCCATGTTTATTCACCTTCTTCAAGAAACGTTGAATGTCATCAGTGACAAAATAAAAAACTATATTTCCAGGACATTGGCCTATTTCTTTGATTTGGGTTTGGCTTGCAGAGAGCAATGTTAAGACTAGAGGGAGGATAGATATTAAATTAGTTGATATCTCTGATTATATCCCCAGAAGTCATTGTTCCTCTCGTGCTGTTTTCTATCACATTTCTTTAATTGTCACTCAGTTTTTGGTTGGTATTTCTTCCTCTTCTTCTCATAAACTCATTAACTCTCATCTTGCACTACTATTGGTGTTACCTTTTATATTGTTTCTCTGTGATTATACAAACTTGCTCATATAGTTGTTTCCTGTTGTTACTTAGTAATAGATATATTCTGGAAAAAGGGAATCAACAACTAAAATTTTCCAGTTTTCAAGACCCCACAGTTTGTAGCCACAATTATGCATTTACTACTAACAATCAGATACATATTGTTTGATTCCTTAAAAAGTTTTAGGGCTCTGTTTCCTACATTAACTATTCAAAATATGTTATTCATGCATAATGTCATAAAATTGAGAAAATAAATCTTTAAATTTTTATAACTTTTAAAGTACTTCAGTTAATTACTCTAATTATTATGAATTCCATGTATTATGTTCAATGAGCAAGTGTTGGATTAATGATTACATGGCATAATTTATAAATCCAACAATGTATCATGGGATTTTGCTATTAGGTTTGACTTTACAGCTTTTATTTCCCTTTTTCAGGTCATTATATCATTCCTGTAGGTTTTATTATCTCTACACAATTACATAGAGTAGGAAAAACAAAGCCACCCATTTTTCAATATCATGAAAAGATTTTTAGGTTTAGGTTAATATTTAAGTTCTTTAATCACCATCATTTCATACTTGTTTCATTAAGAAATAAATTTCTTACTTTGCTTACATGTAAGTAACTTATGAAGTTATTTACTTCATAACTAATGAATGGCAAATAATACAAGGCTGTGATATCAATAGCTGGAATCACTTAAATGGTAGCTTCAGTGTTCACAATTAACTCCATTTTGTACCCTGCTTTTATTGGTATGTGCTTTGGCGTTCAAATTTCTCTTTTGTTCTTATGCAAAAGGTATTACATACATTTCTCAATAATATAAAGGAAAGTTTAAAGAATTTCTGGGGCTTAAGATAATTAGACTTCTTTCATTAACTTGAATTCAAAATTTGTTCACACTCATTAAGCCAGTGATGGGCCAATAGTAATTTATTATTTTCTTAATTCAGAAGTCCAGAAAATTCTTGCATCTGTCAGAAAATTTAAAAAGTTAAAAATCATCCACTACCAAACTTAAAACATGGAAAACCGTACCAACCAAAAATTGACTTTTTGTGAACTGATAACACAGTTGAAAATATATAAAAAAAATTGACAACCTGCCCAGTCTGGTAAACTTACAGGTGTATATAATGATCAGTTGGACTGATGGAGGTTGAGTATAGACCAGACCGAGACAAAGAATTTGACTAAGGTTGGAATCTTGCCTTCTTTGAGGAGTTAACTGAAGGGGAGGGAGTAGAGGGTGAGGGAAACAGGGAGGAGAGAGGTTGGGGTAGGACTGAGACAAACGGTAAGAGAGAGACCAGCAGTGAGTATCAGAAAAACAAATTAAGTAAATATAAAAAAAAGAAAAGAAAAATTTCCTCACTGATCTACCCTGGAAAAATATTTGAAAATGAAAATTAAATGACAAATTTTTTGAAATGAATGATAGATGCAAAAATAGGTAAAAACACAAAGTGCCTAGAAACTCCAGAATAGAGAGGCATTAGATGAAAAAGCAAAATCAAACAATATTCTAGAGTGTGCGGAAGTGTTCACATTGTCTAAATTAGCACAATAAAATTTACAGTGGATGAACACAACTGTGAAGAAAATATCAATGATTTTCTTGTGAAAGTTATAAAATAGCCAAATAAGTGTAGTCATACATATAAGACACTCAAGTATCTGAGATTATCATTAGAAAAATCATGTCAGGAGAAGTAGAGTTAGAGATAAATGATCTTCATATTTTTATAATATTTTATTTTATTAAATTATAACTATATAGCATACTTTTATGGCCTAAAGACATGGTTCTGATGGTACAAGAACAGATTGCTAAGGCTGATGATCAAATTCCATATTCAGGTCCGAAACAGTGGAAAGGAGAACTGAGTCCCACTAGGTGTCCTCTGACCTCCCATACATACATCCTCATCCAGGAGCATTTGTGCACATATGCTCACACACACAAGTAAACATAGCATGATAATTATTTTTAACAATTTTTAAAATAAAATAAATGTGGATCATACTTCAAAAAACCTATCATATAATATAGCTCGATATAGTGTAATGGCAGTAATTCTAAAGCATATAGTAAAATGAATCTGTGCCAATATCTATAGAGATATAAGCACGTTAATGTTTACTTGCTGCTCAACTCACAGTAGCAAAGTTATGCAGGCAGCCCAGGTGTCCACCAGCAGATAAATAAATAATATACAAGTGATGCATATAATAAAGTTTTATTCAGTAAAATAAAAGCAATATTAGGTTAATTTAGAGAAAATAAACTATTTATCATCAAGTGAGAAGAAATAAGGCAAACTCTAAAAGGAAATGTATTTTTTGATCTAAAGACTCTAGACTGGAAATATAAATATAAATTTAGATAAAAACATACATCATGAACTACATACGGAAAGTTATGAGAAAAATGGAGAAAGAGAGAAAGAAGTGATGGATTGTGAGAGGAAACTAAAAAGGAATGGAATTAGAGTACATTTATGAAAATTTACAATGAAACTCATAATTTTCCCAAACAATATATACTAAAAAAATAGAATAGAGATTTTTTAACCACTGTACAGGAAGCAGAAACAAAAGCTTTTTCTTTATGAAATTAGTAACGCTAAAATATGTATATAGCTACAAATTTATACTCATAACAAACACATTAATAAACTCACAACCACAGCCAGTACTCATTCAGTGTTAGAACAAAACAGAATGCCTATAAGGAAAACATGTTACACTGATGTTAAATTAAGTATTATAAAATAGAGAAAATAATAGTAGCATTTGTATAAAACATGAGAAATGGAAATGATGATGGCAGATGTTATGAAACACCTAGGGTACACAAATATATGGAGTACTATTTGGAAGCAATCTTAAAGTGCTAAACTGTGTATTGGCAATTCTAAAGTAGTGCTTAAACTCATTTTAAAATTAAGTATAATAGGTATACAAAGGATAGAGATAAGTAGAATGACATGAAAGATGCTATTAAACATGAAGGATAAACGACAAGATTAATAAAAGAAATAATTGATTATTACAATAAATAGGAGACAGCATATTTGTATATGCTAAGTGAAATTTTTCATAATCACTTCAAAAATGAATAAAAAAATTCAGATTCTTGTTTTTCACACTTGCTTCCATGTAATTAATTGATTTTTATTCTAATTTTCAGTGCTTCTTATACTTAAGCTTTGTGTTCTTACCAATTTCATATAAACAGATAGTTGTCTTCCTATTTGTTTCTTTAAACTTTTATTAAATTTCTGTATTTATTCAAAGAACATGCAACGTTTGTGTATAGATAAATACACATTTGTCTCAATGAAAACTCTGCTCATGTTCAGTTGTTCACATTTCAGTAGGTGAACATTTATGGTTGATTACCACACATAAATTAAATATTCCTGAAGGTTTGTTTGATCTATATTTTATTTATAATATTTTACTAGACCTGAATATGTTCATGAACCTTTTATGAAGTTCATGGATCACTTTATTTTGAGCAAACAAATTATTTTTCTTCAGGTAATGATATTAAAGAATTCTTTAGGACTTAGCAAGTCCTGTATGTTGGCAAAAATTTTGAGAAAACCTGAAGATAGTGTTCATGTTATGCTTGGGGGAATAGAGAATTCCATAACTTCCATAAGATTAATGACAGAACTATTGGGTTCAACTAAACCCCATATATGTCTACCTTGACTTTCAATTACAGCCAGAGGGCAGCTAACATCATCCACTGCAATACTCAATTCTCAATTGCTTTTTTGTTTGTATATGTTTTGCTTCTCATTTTGTTGCTATGTTATTGGATGCATTATCTTTAGGCTTCTATCCTTCTAGAAAATAAACTACTTCATCATTATGTAAGTCCTCCTTACCTGAAGCTGGCTTTGTCATAAGTTAATATTGCTGTTGCAGATTTATCTCTCTATATTTATAAAGTTTTCTTATATACTAGTGTTTGGCTTTAGATTATTTTTAGACAAATATTCTTAGGCTGTGCTTTTTATCTATTTAATACAAAGCTTGTTTCAACAATCTCACTCTTTATATATATATATATATGTATATATATGTATGTATATGTGTGTGTAGATTTACATATTAAGGTTGTAAAAATGAGATTCAAAGCCTAATATAGGGGGAAGGCTGGAATATCAGAAAGAGAAAGCACCACAGTGAATTTTCACCCAGCTCTTGCAACTTCCTCAGCCTTGTTTCTGGTTGCTCCTGCCTGTTTTTTCTTTCAGCTGCTTCTGTCTCTGCTGGGTTTCTAAAGCCCTATATACCCTTTCACATCCAGGTTAGGATTAAAGGCATGTAGTCCTGAACTCACAGAAACAAAAGAAGTTCTGTCTCTGGAGTTATGGGACTAAGGGTGTAGGTTACCACTCCAGGCTCTCCCTATGCTGGAACTAAAGGTGTATGTGATTGACTCTCAGTTGTTTATCCTTGTATTCAAGCATCAATGATTTCTTGAGTGTCTGCCTAGGATTTGATTGTGGGCTGCTTCTGATATTTCAAGATTTATTAAATATCTACCAAATACCAAGAAGTATATACATATAACAAGGTAGCTGAAACTCAATTCTATTTAGATTAAAAAAAAGAGAGAGAAAAAACATGAATTACTGTTAGTCTCTTCACAGTACATAAAATTAATCTATAATATTCACCCCAAGACTTTAACAAATAACATGAAGTAAATTGATTACTAGAACTATAAAATGCAAAACATGAAAAAAGAAATATAATTTTGGTATGTCTACATTTGTATAATAATTGAATCAATAATGCTTATTAGTATTACAAAAATAATACACAGATGTATGGTAAAATGATACACTTTATGTTTAATCTTATGCATAAGAAGACAATAAATCCCTCCCAAATGATTTTATGAGGCTAATACAGTAAAGAGATCAAGAACAGATCATTAAAAATGGAAACTTTTATTCAAAAATATTGGAAAGAAAATCTATTAGTATTTAAAAATTACATTATGTTATAAACAAATGGAAGACTGGCTTAACATGCAAATATATAGTATGCATTTAACCATACAAACAAGCTAAAAAAGTTTTTGGTGCAAAGAATAGACATTTGATATAACATAACAATTATGTCTAAGCATAAAATTTGTCATGAATTATATAAGAAATGTTTATAAAATGGCATAGAACATCTTAGGAGTTTCTTAATGTCTAAGTTATGGCCATATTAAAAACCTGAGTATTTTACTACTAAGATAAAAACAAAATAAAATATTATTCTGTCTCACTATTTTATAACAATGTCATATTAGAATGTGTAGCTAAGGCAAAAGTTTCAAAAAGGAAATAATGACATAATCATTAGAAAAGAGTGTATCAGATTATCAGATCCCCAAATTCTTGATTGTCTGTCTTGAAAAACCTAGAGAATCAATAAATGGTCATAGCCAGGCCACAGGACCTAAGGTGCATGTACAGTAGTTATTCACTTTACTGTATCACAATAAACATTGGGATCTGAAAATAATCTTTTTATGTCACTGTAGACAGCAACACAAAATTGCTATAATTATTTAGAAATGTCATAGCATATCTGCAAATGTAGTTATCCAAAGCTACAATCTGTGATAGAAATAAGAAATTAACTTGAAGTAAGTTTATTTAAATTTTTATACTATCAATGATGTTTTAAATATATAAATGCTTTTCACCTTATATATTCAATAGGTTCTTAGTAAAAAATTTAGGACATTGGATTGTAAATTCATTCAATATATGTAAACAGATTACTCAGTAAATCGTTTACCATGCAAAAGTGAGGAACTGAGTTCAATATAAAGGAGCTACATGAAAAGCCATATGCATCAACAAATTATATATATATATATATATTACATATATATATATGTCACAATGAAGGCAGAGAGAAGTGGATACATTGAATACAATGACCAGTTTGTATAATCTGTGAGTTCTAGATTCATTACCTCAAAGATAAAGGTAGAGATTATTAAAAGAAGACTTCATAAAGTTGACTTATATCTTCCCATTTTCATGAGTAGCTACAAACTTACATCCCCTCAAGAAAGTTTACAAAGATACATGTTTTTACATATATTTCTCCTACCAAGTAAAATAGTGTGATAAAATTTGTATAAATAAAAACATGCTGAAAGATATTAACATTGAATTGATTCTTGAGTGTTTCCACTTCCTAGGCATACTATCATAAATATCCACCATGTCTGTATTTTTTATCAAGTATCTTATTATGAGCATGAATTATTAGATTTGAGCTTAAGAAAAAGTCATTCAGTGATTAATTACACAATTTCTCAGAAGCACTTTTAATATTTATTCATATGACAACAATATGTTAACTTTCCTGAATCCACAGCTACACACAATGTCTTCATTTACCATTTAGACTGTTTTCCACAGTGCTTATAAATTCTCCCCGTTTAGAATTTCTGTTGTGGAAGCTAATAGAAAAGATTTGTTTCAATTGATGTGGAATTAAGTTACTTTAAAAGCAAGCTACCCAAATCATAATTGAAAAAACTAATAATAAAAATATCTTCTTGTGTATTTCTATCCAAATGAGAAATATGTTCATTTTGAATAAAATTTATAAACATGTTTTTAGGAGATGGGGTTAGTTCAATATAGTAAAATTGAAAGATGTTCTTTACCATATAGTGTATATGGTATACTAATATTATACATATGAATACTTTAAGTATATAAATAACCTGCTATTAATATAAAATATCATTAAATTAAATGAGTATGAGGGTTAGCCCTCAAAATGAAATAATAAAACAGGAAAAAAAGAAGAAGCCCTATTGATAATATATACAATTTGGTTTTATTAAAATTTTGTGTTTCAAAATACTGTTGAATACATAAAAACTAAGTAGATGTCATAAAATAACAAGTGAGCTCGTGATCACCTATAATTCCTTTTATGATTGCAAAATGGTAAGCATTAAATAAAATGAACCCATGCTCAACATGATGTTCACAGACATCCATTCTAACAAAAACTCAGACATAAAATACAAAACTCAAAAAGATATAAAACAAAAATTAATATTAAGAAACGGAAAAAGAAAACCATACAAAGTTAAAAGGAAAATAAACATTATACCTTCAATATTTCAGATATTTATTGGCAAAAACAATTTTATTGTAAAACTAGCAATGATCATTGACTCTAAGAATTGTGTAACAGAGCTTGTCTGTCATATTATATATAACAGGAATATAAGTAAGTGCCAATATGCCAACTGAGAATTAATGGAGTAGGGGAATTAAACGTTGTATAATGTAAATCACAAATAGTAACTTAAAATTCTGAAATCTGTGCAATAAAACTCAACATGAAGATGTGATGCAGATAAAGAAGTGCCACATATATTCTCTGAGGCTCCTACTTTCCCTTCTTTAGGACTGAGAAAGAGGTTTATAATAATGACAGCATACTACGAAATAAACATACATTGTAGGGCAGGTAATAGAAATTTAGCAGGTGATGGTGAGTGCTCAGATTTATTTTCAAATAAGACATCAATTAGTGCTCATCCATATCAGATCTCATATTAAATGTCAAATTATATCAATATTATTTTTTAAAGTTACCAGTATATAATAGACGTCTACTAAAATGATAAATAAACAAATATATTTTGTTAGGAAATGTGGTATGTTCTCTTTCATTTGAATCATTGCCAACATCAAACATTTTCTTATTGTTCTACTACATATTAATAAATTGGTATACTGCTATGAACAGTTTCTACTAATAATGTGTGAAACAAGTAATTATATAAAAAGAAAATAACATTGGCTTCAGATGGTGGCAACAGTAACTATAAGACAAAATGTTGTAATCCGCACTTGGCATCATGTGCTTGAATAACAAATACAGCAGCAATCACCATGACTAAGGAAACAACAATAAGAATTATGTCTTTTGTTTATATAATGAATTCCCCAAATCAAACTATGGTGCCAAGCACTACGAATACAAGAATTTATGATATTAATCCCCAATTTCATGTTGTCTCTATATTACATTATTAATGAAAACCCACAATCTTGGCCATTTTGTGGTGATAAATTGTATATTTATTTATTTTTTTTGTTTTTTTTTTTTTTTT
>PVIH01026871.1:0-17979 GCA_004025045.1 Sigmodon hispidus | reverse complement strand
TGGGTCCTGATCAGTTGTGGCACTTTGGTTTGTGTGTCTCCTGTCACCTCTCTGGTCAGGGTTCGAAACCGCCCCTCAGAGACCCCTGCAGTTGGTTTGCTCAGTTCACTCAGTTCGGGGTCGCGGTAGGGATCCTTGCAGATACCCTCAGCAGCAGCAGGAGCTGTGGGTGTGGCCAGGTGCAGAGTTCAGCTGCCCCCTGCTCCAGAGTGTGCTGGGACGCCGCAGAGGGCACCGGTCCCGGCGGCAGAACCGGAAGCAATGGGAGCTCAACTCTCCCTCCCAGGCCAGGATACAGGCGCTGAGGCCCGCCGAGCCCTCCTCACCGTCTTTTAAATTCTTTATAGTTTCTCATTTAGTTTTATTGAGCATGTAGAGTTCTCTGAATATGTTTATATTGTCTTATCCAAATAAGTTATTATTATCTCTCAAGAGACAGTTTCATTCTTTAGAATCCATCTTTTTCAGCCTGTTTGATGCTAGCAAGACTATTTTCTAATTAATTTAATTTTCTTATTAATTAATCAATTATGTTTTTCCAGCCTGATCAGTTTCCTCTTCCTCCCTCCTCTCCTTCCAGTCCTTCCCTGCCACCTCTCTACCTCCCCTGTCCTCTTCCTCTCCCTTTCCTTCAGAGAAAGTTCAGGCAGGCCTTCTATGTATATCAGCTAGCCATGATATTTTAAGTTGCAGTGAGTGAGACTAGGCACCTCCTCTCCTATTAAGGCTAGATAGGGCAACTCAACAGGAGGAAAGGGTCCCAAGAACAGGCAGCAGAGACTTGCAGTCATGTAGCTGCTTAGCCCCAAATAATCACACAAATGCTTATGTTGGCTACAAACTATTTGGCTTATGGCTTAGGCTCATTATCAGCTAGTTCTTGCAACTTAACCCATTTCTATTAATCTAAGTCTTGCCACGTGGCTAGTGGCTTTAACTACGTTCCATTATATTTTGCTCTTTAGGGCGACAGCTCACAGCATCTCTGTCTGACTCTGCCCTCCTACTCCTTTATCTATGCTTGGATTTCCCAGCTACCTATAAGCTGCTTTTCTATAGGCCAAAGCAGTTCCTTTATTACTCAGTGGTAATTCACAGCATACAGAAAAACATCCCACATCACTGGCTCCCTCTGCCAGGAGTCCCACAGGAAGACCAAGCCACAAAGCTGCAACACATATGCAGAGAGCCCAGGTCAGTTCCATGCTAGTTCTTTGGTTGGCTGTTTAGTCCCTGTGAGTCCCCATGAGCCTAGGACAGTTGAGTTGTGTTTTCGGGCAGTATCCTTGGTCCTTCTGTCTCCCATAATCCTTCCTTCTCCTCTTCCACAGGTTTCCCGTAGTTCTGCCTAATGTCTGGCTGTGGGTCTCTGCATCTGTTTTCATAAGTTGCTGAGTGAAGCCTCCCTGATGACAGTTACAGTAGGCATGATCTATGAGTATAGCAGATTATCATTAGGAATCATTTCATTGACTTTTTTTTTCTTTTTTGGCAGTGATGTTTGGTTCTATCAGAGGTCTCTGAGCTGTCTAGCCTCTGGATCCTGGCCCCAGGCATTGTTAGGGGTAGACTTCTCTTAATGTGGGTTTCAAACTGGACCAGTCATTGGTTGGCCACTCCCATAATTTCTACTCCATCTTTGTCCCACCATATCTTGTAGGCAGAGCAAATTGTAGGTCAGAGGTTATGTGGCTGTGTCGAGGTCCCAGCCCTTCACTGGAAGTCTTATCTGGTTACAGGAGATGGCCACGTCAAGCTCCATATTTCCCACTATTAGGGTCACCTCTATAGATTCCTGGGGGTTCCATTGCACTAGGTTTCTACCCCATCCCAGAGATACCACTGACTCCAGCTGGCAAGACTACCCTTAGATTTATTTTGCAATTTGAATTTTTTCCTCATAGTATTAATGATTCTTCATAAGAGAAGACTGGCTTTCTTGTTCATCACCAAAGAAGTTTTATGCTTTTAAGGCAGGCTATTTAATAAAATGGTTAAGAGTATGGATTTTGAAGTCATTTCCATTTAGATCCTACCCTTTTCTTTCTTTCTTTTTTTAAACATTTATTTATTATGTATACAGTATACAGAAGAGGGTATCAGACATCATCATAGATGGTTGTGAGCCACCATGTGGTTGCTGGGAATTAAACTCCCGACCTCTGGAAGAACAGTCAGTGCTCTTAACCTCTGAGCCATCTCTCTAGCCCTAATTATCTTTTCTTAATGTGTAAATTTTGGTCAAGTCATTAACTTCTCTGCCTCATATATAAATGAGGATACATGTCTTAAAGATAACTGAGAGATTATAGAACAAACCCATGTAAAGAAAATGTAGCATTTTATGTCACCCCTAAGTGAATTTGTGGTACATATTCTGTATTAGGATTTTATGTTACTGGTTTATTTCACATAGTGGTAAAATTTTTTAGAAGTTAATTTCTCCAAATACTTATTTGTAGGCTTATTTTTAAGTAGGATTTACCATCGTAAGGTAAAAGGTATAGCTCCCAATATTTCAAAATTGGTATATAGTTTCAACCACTAGATGGTGGTACTTGCATAGCTAATGACTAGTTTTTCTTTGTTATTGTGGCATGGCTGTATTTATATGTGTGTGAAGGTAATTGCAATCTGCCCTGAGTGTTACCTAGGAAAGCATAATGGGTGAAGGGATCTTAAGTGTGTTTTCACCATGAGTGCATCTCCTCTGACTGCAGGCATCAGTGCATTTCAGATCAGTGATTATTGGATGCAGTCAGTGCGGTGTGTTTATGTCATCACTCTCATGTTCTTCAAATGTATCTGTAGAGTACTTGTCTTCACTCTGTTGTAATGAATAGCAGAGTCTCATGAAAGATGCACTTTTCCACTTATGCCCTGGGATTCACCCCTTCTCACCTTTTCAGGAACATTTTCCTCAATACCTCCCAGTGTCTCTGTGTCATATGTTCCTTCCTCAGTGCCCTTCTCTAACTTACTGGCATGCTTTAGAACAAGTTGTTATTTGACCACACATATTCTAACAGTTCTTGGCTCACTTTTGCTACAAACTAACTCATTTTTCTGATGTATTATCCTTTTTGACCCTTCAGATTCTGTTCCCATTAATTCACTGAAACAGTCGTACATACATACACATACTTGTCATACAGACTGAGCAGGTTACACACACACACACACACACACACACACACACACCATGCGCATGTAACAGCAATTAATGAAGAGGCCATAAACTTTCTTTTATGAGAGAGAGCACGGAGGGATATATGAGAAGACTTGGAAGTCGGAAAAGTAAGAAAGAAATGATCTATTATAATCTCAAGAATAAAAGAAAAATGTTATCAGTGTTTCTAAACTCATGATGGCCTCAGATTCTCTATGGAATGAGGCTGGCCTTGAACTCTTGATCTTTCTGCTGTCATGTTTTTGAGTCCTGGGATTATAGGCATGGGCCATGATGCCTGATTATTGTTTTCTTAAACTTGTGTAGTTTCTTTCATTTAGTTTCTGAATGCAAACTGTTATCAGATATATGTGTCAGTGTTGTGTCTGAACCTGAGCCATTTAAATCTCTGTACCTATCTGGGTGTGTAAAATCTATCAAACAAAGCAGAACATCCGAGTTTTTACCCAAACATCTGCTGCCTTCCTTTATAGGTGAAAGGTACTGCTATTTCCCCCAGTTACTTCAGCCCCTACTATGAGTCAGCTCTACTAGCTTACTCACCCTTTTAGAGTTTTTCTGCCTCGCTTGCCTGTATGCTTACCAGAAAGCTCACTCTGTTCCTGTAGCCATGCATTTCAGGCTGCTACTGTGGACTAGTGAGCCCCCATTTGTAATGTTGATAGAAAGGTCATCAAAAAAAGCTTTGATTTGTGGGAGAACAGCATGTGGGAAAGAGCCTGTAGATTACCCCTAACCCTCATACATGGACTACTTGTAAGGCACAGTGATTGGATAGGTAGGTATCTTTGAAGATGCTTCTCAAAATAGTGGTCATCTAAGTTTATTTGTAGAGCTGTTGGCAGCTTTCCATAGTCCTCCTTTTCCTTTTGCCCCTGCCCCATCTTGCTTACCTGAGATCCCAGTCAAGTCAGCCAGCAAGCTTTGACCTTGGGCTGTCCAGGTGATCAGATGACTATCATTCTAGATTCCTTTCTTTTCTTTACTCCTCATGCCCAGCCCAAGTTGAGTTTCCTATATTATATATGCTCTTTTGTCAACTCTCAGTTTTCACTTCAGTTGTCCTGGTCTATTTGGTAGTAATCTTGTCCCTGAATTTTTTAGTAAGTCTGCATTGGTCTCCTGTACACATTTTTATATCCTGATAGTTTATTACTTTCTCTTGATCTTGACATCTTTTAGAAGTGTAAATTATGTCAGCATTGATAAAGCTTATGAATTCTCCATCACAACTACCTAAAATCAGCACTTCCAACCATGGCCTGTAAAGTTTCCTGTGACCATGGCTAAAGCCTATGGATTTTCTATCACAACTACATAAAATCAACACTTCCAGCCGTGGCCTGTAAGGTTTCTTGTGACCATGGCTAAAGCCTATGGATTTTCTTTTTCTTTTTCTTTCTTTCTTTTTTTTTTTTAAAGAGAAGTTTTATTTATTTATTTTTTAAACTTTATCTATTTATTTATTTGCCTTGGTGTTTGCCTGGAACTGGAACTACAGACAGTTGTTAGCTGCCATGTGGGTGCTGGGAATTGAACCCGGGTCCTCTGGAAGAGCAGATGGTGCTCTTAACCGCTGAGCCATCTCTCCAGCCCCCTATGGATTTTCTATCACAACTACATAAAATCAGCACTTCCAACCAGGGCCTGTAAGGTTTCCTGTGACCATGGGTAAAGCCTATGGATTTTCTATCACAACTACATAAAATCAGCACTTCCAACCAGGGCCTGTAAGGTTTTCTGTGACCATGGCTAAAGCCTATGGATTTTCTATCACAACTACATAAAATCAGCACTTCCAACCAGGGCCTGTAAGGTTTCCTGTGACCATGGGTAAAGCCTATGGATTTTCTATCACAACTACATAAAATCAGCACTTCCAACCAGGGCCTGTAAGGTTTTCTATGACCATGGCTAAAGCCTATGGATTTTCTATCACAACTACATAAAATCAGCACTTCTAACAATAGCTTGTTGGGTTTTTCTGTGTTCATGGCTTGGCCTTCTCCTTATACTGTAACCGTACTGGTTTGAATTTCTGTCCTCTAAATGTGGAGGACTTAGTCCTGCCATGGGCTTTTGCCTTTGTCTGGAATGGAGTTTCTCAAATTTTTAGATGATTGTCTTCTCTTACCATTTCAGGTCTTAGTTCAAAAGCATTCCAAGCAGAATCTCCTATTCACCCATGGTCCCACTGTGAGAAAACACTTACTTATTAGCTGTCACTCCTTCTTTAAGTAATTTTCAAATCAGATTTACATTTGAACCTTGTCTTTCTCTTCATGTCCCCTTCCCCCATATGGTATTTTAGAAAGTTCTAGAAGAATACTAGAGACCCTTTATATCATGGTGAATGCAGCATTCTCAGTATCTAGAATGCTACCTCTCTCAGAGAAAGTGACCTATAAATATTATTAAATATGCCATTAACTAACTATTTTATGAGGTTTGATTGGTAGTAAATTAGAAATGTAATTGGGAGCAAAGTGACTTGTGATTGTGACATTTCCATCTGGTGAGTGAGCATGCTATCTGACTTTCTGGCTTGGTCACCAGCTGCTCTTGGCTTCCTTGTGGGGCATTATCTCACCCTGCCCTGTGTAATCCCTGAGCTATTCACTTTGCTTCCTTCCTTGTGCCAGTTTAGTTCCATGCTCTTAAGGCTACCTTTAAACTGGCTGAATCAGACTTTGGTCATTCATTAACCACAGTGACTTTAAACCAAGTTTTTATCTTTTAATGTTTCCTATCCAACATCTGCGATAGGGCTGTGTCTTTTCAGTCTGTTCCAGATTGAAGTTGAATTAGGAGATAGGCTACAGGAGTTGGGAGAGACCATTGATTTATTAGGTGCCAAGTTTCCTATGATTCCCAAAAGGAGGAACTAAGTAGTGCGGCTGGCCGTTTACCTGTAGGGCAAGGAAATGAACTGGAGTGGGAGGGAGCCCAGCTATGTATGTCAGGACTGAATTGCTCTTCATTGCCTGCTTCACTTTAACCACTGGGAGCTAGCTCATTTGCTCTTTAAATATTTGTGTATTTAGGCAAGAAAGGCCTCATCTGGAAGCATTGAGGTTTTTTCAGAGTAAAAGTACTGGGTAAGAAGAAGACATGGGTGTTTTTGTTTGTTTGTTTGTTTTTCTTTTTCTTTTGTGTGGGAGATGTATTTGCATGAGTGCATGTCTCTCTGTAGATCTGCCTAATGCAAAGAATAAGTAGCAGTTGTGGTTAGTGTTCTCTTGAATTTCTTAATTTGTCTTGCTCTTTGTTTGTGGACAGCTTTCTTGGATGGTGATAGGGTAAGCCATCTTCCTTCTCAGCAGTAGGGTCAGTGACACTTTGGGCAGGTCAACACTTAGTGCAGGATTGCTATTTTTCTTATAGGCTCTTAATATCCCTGGCTCAGCTCGGGCTCTGCCACTAATTTCTTAAACTCATAGTGACAGTTGAAAATACCTCCTTGAATTCCCATAAATGACATCTAGTATGTTGTAATAATTGCCTCTGGTTTATTCAGGCAGAGTGTAGAATGTGAAGTGAAAGGACATTTGACTCACATGATGAGCTTCCATCAGTAGCTAGGCGGGACAGAGATTGGTGAGCAAACCCTTGCTTGTTTTTGAAGTTAAAATGTTTTGACAGAGGCCTGGCCATTTTCTCATTTCCTGTCTGTGGCTGACTTTCTGGCATAATGGTAAAACTGAATAGTCGTGACAGAAACTACACTGCTGACAGAGTCTAAAACATTTGCTAAAGGGGGCTGTCAGCACGTCATCCCTTGCTCTAGAGACCAAATCTCTCCAAGGGGCTTAAAGGTGGAAAGATGTTAGAAACCTAAACAGCTAAGAGCTTCGGCCTCCTTTACACCTAGGATTCCTGGAGCTCCTCTTCCTTCCTTGCTCTTCCCACATCGCTGCTCTTTTTATCTGCACTCGCAATTCTCTAGTCTTAGGATTTCTTATAATTTCTATTACTGAAATGATGAGAAGAAATAAAGAATTAAAATTGCTTCTTCTGTTTCAGGGAATAATTTTCTTTTATCCCTCCCCCCATATCACTTCCTGTTTTCTGTTGACTTGTGTTCCATGCTTCTCTCCCCTTTCAAAGTCTCATGGGGCAGGTAGGACAATTGGGGTGGATAGAAACTGTGATATTAGTGTCTTCTAAGTGTGCAGAAATTTTCTGTGGGCTTAAAAGAATTAAACACACACACACACACACACACACACACACACACACACACACACACAAAATTAAGCAACAAAACCCAAAGCAACAAAAGATCTATTCAGACCACATGTGGTGGCACAGTCAGGAGGAAGAGGCAGGCAGACTTCTGAGGTCAAGGCCAGCTTGGTCTACAAAGTTGAGTTTCAAGTCAGCCAGGGTTACACAGTGACATCCTGACTCAAAACAAGCAAACAAAAAAAACCCAAACCTCCTCTGATTTCTAAGTTAATAAAAAAGTAAACAGAAGGAGTAGAGTGAGATAAGAGAGATAGTTGTTGAGGCACTGTGGGTAGTTGTGTAGGCACAGAGCTCCTTATGTACTAGCCTTGGCAGGCTTATCCATGTAGCTTGGGACTGGTCCTGTAGCTGCTCTCAGCCTTTGCTCTGTAAAAGGAGAGCAAGTCATGCCAGTTTCGTTGGACTTTGAGTACTAAAACCAGTTGTATGTTAAATAATTGTATTATCTCTATCCCTTTTCAAAAAGTCATAAAACTTAATATATATTAAAAAGTTAAAAAATATTATGTTCTTTAAAATTGACGGTTCCTATGAAGTCAGTCACATGGTACTTATGAACAGTGGGTCTAACACAAGGAAGAACAGAGTATCTTAATTTACTAGGAAATTTTTTATGTATGGAAGATGGGGAGGGGACAGTTCTTATATTGTGTGTGTTCCCTAGGAGCTCTATAAAAGCAAGCACCATAGCTGGCTGGTTTCAGGGTAAACTGCAGCAGAGTAGAGCAGAGGTGTGCTGGGCAATATTGGGCAGACATGCAAGTACTAAAGGAAATATACTTGCTGCCACTATGTCAGTTTGTACAAATACATTTTCTGTATTGCTGTAGTATTTGTACAAACAGGAAGACTTGTGAATTCCAAAGAATTTTATGGATTTTCAGCTCTTTATGTTGTCAGTAGTTGAACATTGTTTGGAGAGGCCTAGGCTTACTCAGGCTACCCAACAAAGCACAAATACTTCCTATTCTTGTGATCCAGCACACCTACTGCCTTTTGGGTGAGTCATGAAAACTTAGTATATCACAGTACCAATGGACTATTTGAGTCTGGGTAGGGAATAAATTCCATTCATGCTTTGCCCTTTGCATACTTTACATTTTTATCATTAAGAGAAGATAAGACAACTTGCTATGATCATGCAGTTTATTTTTTATCTTTTATTTAGTCAAAATTATTCTGTGGTATTGATACTAATTTCTGCGGACTTAGATTTTCTGACAGGTGTGTGAAGTGAATGAAAATAAAAAATAAACTGCATGATTTATTTAATTCCTTCTCTATGAGAAGTCAAACTGGAAAACTAAAACTGTGACTTCTTACATGTTTCAGATAATGCGTCTCTAGTTAGGATTACAAAGGGTATTAAGACTGTGTAGTGGTGTTAGTACAGTAAAACTCAAGAAGTTTCTTGCACTAGGAGAAGTTGTGCCATTCTTTACATTTGCTTTGAAAAATGACCTTCATACAGTGTTGTATACACTTCATGCAGTGTCAGCTCCTTCCCTGTGATCTCACAGTTAATCTTTCCTGGATGCTTTGCCTATACACAACTAGAAACTACTGAAGGCATAATTCCCCGTTTGTGTAAATAAGCAGCTTAATTACTCTAAGTGGACTTATGACTTAATCCTCTTTAGCTGAATAATTTCAGTAAGTGATGTCTGCTAAAACTCTGAGCAGTTTATTGCCTAGTAGGACCATTCTAGTCCTCTGTGGTGATATATTGTATATATAATAAAATCAGCCTGGAATATCAGAGAACAGACTCACCCACAGTCAATTTTTACCCAGCCAACTTCTTAGGCTGAACAGGGTCAATGCTATCTTCAAGGGTCCTCCGCCTGACCGGTCACTTTTACAGAATACCTGAATTTCTGCTTTCTTCTGCCTTTTATATCTTCCTCTTCCAGCTGTTTCACTTCTGGTTCAAGTCTGTGTCATAATTCTAGAGTTAGGACTAAAGGTGTGAGCTACTACTGCTTGGCTGTTAGGCCTTGAATTCACAGAAATGCAGAAAGATCTCTCTCTGTCTCCTGAGTGATGGGATTATAGGCATGAGTCACTACTCTCTAAGCAGTATTTTAAATTGAAACATACAATGCATCATATCCATCCACTACTCCCACCCTCCAACTACCCCTGTTTATCCCAGTCCTTCTGCCAAAATGTACTGTAACTGCAGAGTTGGTTCTTGCTGTTGGATATACACAGACAAAAACAATGAATCTTCTGATACCTGTATTATCAGCTGAGGTCAGACGAGGCTATGTATGGTCTACCGCTGCTCAGTTGTTGCTACTGTAATTAGTATCCTCTGTGGTGTTTAGCCCTACTCCCCATAGTTTGTGCTTTCTGTTGATTGTGTTGTTTAGAATCACCCATAGGTTAGTACCAGAGCGCTGGACTATTTAAGAAGGTGTATTGAACAAGACATTGAAGTGGAGGGTCAGGAGGAGGGTTAAGAGGTAGAGTGCTTGGGAAGATTTGCAGGAGAGAACACGGAAGGCATGAGAACAGGCAGAGCCATGTTTTGGGGTATCCTCTCAGGACTTCATGCTGTGTGGAAGGCACTTCACCAAACAGGTTGGCTTCCAGCTCTAGGAAACACATTGTTAATGAGAAATTACTCTGTGCTTTAAGTCTTAGATTGAAATTTAAGCATTCATACTTTTATTTCTTAGTACGCCGAAAAGGATTCTTACTGGATTTAATATAACTCTCCCGATTTTATAGTATGCTTGTAATTATTTGAGAATACTCAACACTAAAACTAAATTGAATTTAAGTGCTATTTTTAAATCCCAGAGCCCTTCATTTTTCTTTGTTTTTCATTTTATCTCTTCGCCTCTGTGCTTAGGCCAGGGTAGATTTCATTTTTTCCCCTGAATAATATCAAGCCAATTCACAGGTACTCATGTCTGCTCTTGCATTTTCTACTTATAATACTTTTTCTTCAGATTTTCATCTGGAAAGCTGATTTTTTTTCTTTCAATAGTGACTAGACTAATACCATTTCAGGCAGGCCTTTTCTAAGTACTGAGACAGTGTGGGTGGATTGCCCGTGTTACTTTTTGTCTTCTAATTCTCTACTTTTTTTTTCTTTAATAGCAGTCCTATTTACTCAATTACTCAATTGGTGTTTGTTTTTTGTATTAGAGTATGAGTTCTGTGGAAGTAGAAATTGTGTCTCCTCTTTGATGGCTGTATGCCCTGCCTGTAGCCCCTAGTGTGTGTTGAATATGTGTTTGATTGGCTGTGAATGTAGGGCTACGTCAGTCTGTTCTGATAATGTTCTTAGCAGGATTCACCATACTTTGCTAGAAACAAAGAATTCTGAAAATTGATTTGATCAGAAGTTAAAGAAGTGATGTGACTGAGATTTGTTGAACTAGTCTTATGATATGTTGGGATAAAAAAAAAATAGCATGGTTATTTGGGGAAGGAAAAGTCCTGGCAGAGAGGACAACAGAAATGCCCTCCAGCAGATATATGCCTAATGTACCTGAGAAATGACCAGAGTATGATTAAAGCATATCACGGAAAGGAAGGTTAGAGGGAGGTTAGAGCAGAAAGGTAACCAGGCTTTGTAGGGCCTTGTAGATTCTGTTAAGGACTTGGACATTGTCTTAGTCACTGTTCTGTTGCTTCGAAGAGACACCATGACCAACACAACACTAATAAAGCATTTAGTTGAAGGCTTACAGTAGCAGAGGTTTAGTTCATTATCATCATGTCAGTGAGTATGGTGACATGCAGGGAGGTGCTGAGCAGGAGCTGAGAGCTGCATTCTGATCCAGAGAAGGAGAGAGGGAGAGAGGGGGACAAGAAGGGAGGACAGAGGAGAGAGAGGAGAGTACAGATTTTCCTAATCCTTTCAAATAGTGCCACACTCTGGTGATGAAGAATCCAAATATATGAACCTTTGGGGGCCATTCTTATCCAGAGCACTGCAGGCATTTATTTTCAACAAAGGTGAAAATTATCTGTCTACTATTGAGTTTCTCTGCTGCTGAAGTTCCTTATTTTTTTCAGTTTGCTCCAGAGTTTATACTCTTCAGTTTCTTTTTCAGATTCTACTAAGAAGAATCTGATAGGCTTATGTCAGTTGGACCAGGTCATAGAAATTACACATAGTCAACATTGGATTGGATTGGCTTATTTGGGTTGCATAGTTTTCTTTGTTTCTGTTAGCTGTGGCCTGGATGGAAAAACTTCTGGTTATCTTGCCTTGAAAAAAGGAGTTTAAAACCCAGTTTTAATATCTACCAATAAAAGTACTATTGACTAGTTAGCTAGTGTATGTGTCTGTAACTGTATAATACTCTGTAATGCTATAGAGAGAATCACTTTGTAGTCTAAAGACATGAAGAAATGTTTCATATACATATGAAAAGTACAATACATTAAAAACCCGGTATTTGTGATTTATTACTAATAAAGGCAGAGCTAGGAGAAAATACCCAGAATTGTGATGATACATCATAAAATTGGAGTAGAGCCAGTAGGTTGCTCACCCTTCTGTACAGCCCCACAACCATTGGACCTAATGGGTTATGAAGAGAAGAGGAAGAGGAAATTAGAAAGGGGCATGTTAGGGGGTGAAGGGTACTGAGAGAAGGCAAAGGGGGCACATATGATTATATTTCATTGTATACATGGGAGAAATTTTCAACTAAAAGAGAACTTAACAGTAAATATGATATTTACAAAAGATAAAACTGAAGTGAACAGCAAAGTAGTTTTAATGAGTAAGATGGACATATTGTTTTTATATTATTAGAGAGGGATTCCTAAGGTCTGAGTAGCCTCTCATCTAGAGTTAAACATGATGTTCTGGGTTTTTATCAGCTTTGAAGGAGCTGGGCTTGGTAGTACACATCTTTAGTTTGGTATTCAGGAGGCAGAGACAGGTAGATCTCTGGGAGTTTGATGGTAGCCTGGTCTATGTAGTAAGTTCCAGGCCAGCCGGTGCTACATAGTGAGAACCTGTCTTAAACGTCCTCCAAAGCATAAAAAAGAAAAAAAGGCTTTAGGCTTACATATTTAGGTATGATTTGGCTAGAAGTTGCTACCTTTTATGAGTTGAACGTTTACGCTTTCTTAGTTCAGGTTCAGGCACCACAACAAAGTTGTTCATTATAACTGTGGTCGACTTCCACCCCTTTTGTTGGGAGGCCCCACTGGTCAGAGGTAGCAGTCTGCAGTCTAACATAGCTCTCCTGGGCTCAGTAGAATATAGAGGACTCGCTCTCTGCCCCAGTTGGGTCTTCCTGCTCTGTATCTATCCTTATCTGGAGGATACCTCTAGGTCTGGATGCCTGACTTATCTCAATGTCAAGATGACTCTTGACACAGTTTCCTGCAAATGTTCTTTTCCTGCTGCTCACATGGTAATTAAGTAACATGTTCTAGCTATTTTCATAGGCCTGTGCTGCCACTAATGCAGATATATATGATAGGAGCATGCCACTTAATGCAAATGTGGGTCTGCCCCAGCTACCATCCTGATCCTATACTCTGGAATAAAGCTGAACTGACTCACTGAAACTGTCTCCTGGAGAGCTGTATTCACAGGCCACACACAAAGCTATCTGTTATTGCTTCTGCACCTTTGTCCTTGTAGACTAGTAGCTAATGGACCTCAAGGAAAAAGGGGACCCCACAATCTTTGATGACGTAAGACAAACTTTGTAAAGGCTACCCTTTCCCCCTGTGCTTTGTCAGGTTTGTGTGAGTCTTAACCTGGAGTTTGCCACTTGCCTAGACTGGCCACTTGGATTTGGTGGGCCAGTCTACCTCCTGTTTACCCTTACAGTCCTGATGACAGGCTTGCTGCTGTGCTTGGCTCTTTGTGTGGAATTGAGCCCTAGTCCTTATGCTTTTGCAGCAAGCACTGTACTGATAGGGCTGTATTCCCAGCCTACTTTGCTACGATAGTGGACATGTTCTGAGACCTGTCATTAGGCAGTTTCACTGTGTGAGCACTGTAGAGTAGACTTACAGAAACTTAAAGACCACTTTAAGGGATGCCCAGTGATAAAACAGGATCAAGTTGTGGCCTGGCATTAGACTCTGATGTTACAATTATTGCCTTCAAATCCTACTTCACCCTTGTAGCTGCAGCATTATCTACCTTTGACAAGTTAGCTTTCCTTGTAATCTTCTCTCTTATTTATGAAATGGAGATAATAACTGATGCCATCTGAGGTTCAGATGAGGGTCGAGTAAAATAATGAATGTAAAGTGACTGGCTTCGTAGTCAGTGCTCAGTGACTGTCAGCTTCTAGTAGTGTATAATTAACAAATCACTTGCCTTTTCCAAGCATTATAATGTGAAAATGAAAAATATATTTAAGGTCCACGTAATCATGCTGTGGTATAAGGAAAAAGAATTAGACTAAAAATAAGAACCCTGATGGTTTAGGTAGTCTCTTGGCTTTTGATGCAGTCGAGAGACTGGTGAGAATGAAGGGTTTGCAGTTCTGCTTATGGTGTAAAGTTCAGTGATGCTTACAGTAAGCTTGTTCTCCTAAGCTCTCTAAAATAGCAATAAAAAGTGTGTGTGTCAGATGGGGAGATGACTCCATTTGGAAGAATGCTCACTGAATACATAGAAGGACCTCAGTCCAAATCTCCAGCACTTGCTTAAAGGCTAGACCTGGCAATGTGTACCTGTAACCCCAGCATTGCTAGAGATAGAGGATCCCAGGAACCCACCGGCCAGCTAACCTGACAGAAACAGGATGTTTGAGGCTCAGAAAGGACCTATTTCAAGTAAAGAAGGCAGAGAGAGCAGTAAAGGAGAACTGTGACCTCCATACATCAACACTTTCACACACCTCTCTCTGTATCACTGACAGTTATTTATTATCAGGTATTATGTATTGTTCATGCAGAACACATACAGAGGAAATGGAGGGTCTGAAAAACAAAAAGAGAAGACAGTACATGGTCAGTCATAGTGACAGTGACATAGGTTGTCAGTGATTCACAGCCCTGAGCCTGCAGACATGTTCAAACTCATGGAAATAGATCAGTGCTCATTAGCATTGCGAGGAAGCAGGAAGGTAGAGCCGCACTGGCAGGAGTGTGCAGCTGGGACTTCTCACGTCTCACATTCTGCTAGGAAAGGACAAAAGCATAGACAGGAAGCAGGGCCGTCTGCTGGATTTTAGGTCAGTGCTAGTGATCTGTTCCCACTGAGGCTCTACCTCTTAAATGTTCCACAGCTTTTCCAAACAGTGCCACTATCTGGATCAAGTGTTCTACATACACCTTTAAGGGACATGGCACAGTCAAAGCGCAACATGCTAGGAGTTGTCTGTATATTATTTTGGGTACATTTCACCCATCGCTTAAGCTTGTTATATATTTATAGTTATGAACAAAAATAGATAATTGTCCTTTTCATGATCAAAAGGAATTTGGGGAGGAAAAGGTTTATTTTTGCTTACATTTCCATATGACTTCATCATTGAAGAAATTCAGGGCAGGAACCTGGAGCCAAAGCTTTGCAGAGGACGTGAGGCATTTGCTTACTGGCTTGCTCCCCATGGCTTGCTCAGCCTGCTTTCTTATAGAACCCCAGGACCACCAGCTCAGAAGTGGCCTCACACACATTGGGCTGGGCCTTCCCCCAACAATCACTAATGAAGAAAATGCCTACAGCTTTACCTACCTATAATCCAATCTTATGGAGCCATTTTCTCAATTGAGGTTCCCTCCTCTCAGATGAATTTAGATGTGTCAAATTGTCATAAAATTATCCAGGATAGACTGTCATCTCTACCAGGTGGATTTCTGTAAGAGAACCTAGGCATAGAACTAGACTGCAAGCATTTAAAACAAAGCCTTTAGAGTACACATCCCATCAGTGAGTTAAAAAAAAAAAAAGACATTTGGTCTTTATTTCTCAGCCCACAAGTCTCTTTTAAAGTATATTTTAATTATAACTATTATTACTATTAATTATGTGCGTATACATGCTGTGGTGGGTGTGTAGGTCAGAGGACAAGTTTGTAGAGTTAGTGTTATATAAGATTTCTGGCCCGGACTTCCCAGTTTAGCCCAGAGGTTTAGACCCACTCTCAGCTCCATGTAGCCTCAAATAATCACACATAGGCTTATATTAATTTTATGCTGATTGACCTAGGGCCCAAGCATATAACTTGCTAACTCCTTCATCTGAACTCAACCCATGATTCTGTTCAGCCATGTGTCTCGGTACCTTTTCTCAGAGCAGTATTTCAGCTTCTTTCCTCTGTGTCTGCGGCCATCTCCTCATCATGTCTCCATTGCATCTATGGTATCTCTGCTTTGCTCTGAGATGTTCCCAGAGTTTTCTTTCTTTCTTTTTTTTTTTTTTAAAAAAAAAAAAACCACTTTTAGTTATTTATTTATTTTCCTTGGTGTTTGCCTGGAACTGGAACTACAGACAGTTGTTAGCTGCCATGTGGGTGCTGAGAATCGAACCCAGGTCCTCTGGAAGAACAGACGGTGCTCTTAACCGCTGAGCCATCTCTCCAGCTCCGTTCCCAGAGTTTTCTTAGTCTAGTAACCCTGTCCATACTTCCTGTCTCCCTTTGGCCAGTCAGCGCATTTTTTATTAAACCAGTAGGTGGGACAATTACTTACAGTGGAACAGAATACAATCCCCATACATTAGTTTTTTCCTTACCTTTATGTGGGATATAGGGATTGAACTTGATGGTTAGGCTTTACCCCCTGTGACATCTTGCTAGCCTGGGCTCCAAAATCTTAGAGAGAGCTTTGTAAGATCTCTTGTTTATATTTTGTTCTTTTCTCTTTTGTTATTTTTTCCTTTCGTTTTTTTTTTAAATTCCCCTAAGCTTTTATATCAGTATTATTATCGGGGCTGGAGAGATGGCTCAGCGGTTAAGAGCACAGTCTGCTCTTCCAGAGGACCTGGGTTCAATTCCCAGCACCCACATGGCAGCTAACAACTGTCTGTAGTTCCAGTTCCAGGCAGACACCAAGGCAAATAAATAAATAAAAGTGTTTTTTTTTTTTTTTTAAAAAAAACAGTATTATTATCAATTTCTAGATAGAAAATTTTCTTAGTAATTATTTTTAAGTTCCTGATTTTCAAATTTAACATATACTCTCAAAGATTTAACTAAAATGGTCTTAATGTAACTTTAACAATTCCAGATACCAGGAGGCAATTCAGAAGTGGGACGAAGCACTGCAGCTGACCCCAGATGACGCCACCCTTTATGAGATGAAATCACAGGTAACAGTGATGAGGAATTTGATTTTTACTATGCACTTATGCTCTATTTGTTCAAATATATCTGCTCTCATTTCTCTTTTCCAGTATAATTTATTCTTAAAAAGTTAGCATGTTGTTTAAAATGTTGTTATAAAATTAGAAATAGGTTTGTTTTTTCAATGAGGTCAACTGTTATTTCAACAATTGACCTCTGAGAAGATATTACATGGATAAAATTACTAGTATATTTTTTAAATAGATGAAAAGTTTCTACTTTGCTTAAAATTGTCTGCTCTATCAATAGTTAATTTTTCTTCAAAATGAGGATGCATTGTATTTTGAAATATATTTACATATACCTACACATACACAATGCATGCATACATTCATATGTGTACACACACACACACTTAAATGGAATTGGTCCATTGCTCTAGCATCCCAGAGCTTCTACTAGTGCAGCATGTAGTAGTCACTCTAAAGATGCTTGAAGAAGCCCAAACTTAAGCCTGACCAGTAGAGGAGGAAGAGGTTGAAACTGCCTTTCTTGAACAAATTATCCAGCTAATGTCACTTGATTGTTACTAATTTCTGCTAAAAGAGATCTTTCTTGGGATGTTCATTTCAAAGTTATTAGTTGCTTTGTATAAATCAGATGTGGGAGTGTAATATATCCCAGTAAACAAGAGTGTAGGAAGAAGTTCCTTATCAATTCCTACAATTCCTACAGACATGATCAAACACTGGCTATTGTGGAGACTGGAATTAAAATGGCAGGTCCCGACTTCATCAACAAGTTTGGTACATGCTAAAAATACCTTTGTTTTTTTTTTTTTTTCCTTCTTTATTTTGTATTTATCAAAAAAACAGTAAAAAGAATTTAAAAATGCGGAAGAGTTAACAATAACTATACAGAGGATAATAATCATAAGCATGGCTTATCAAGGGTGGAAATGCAAATAAGATTGCTACACATATATTTTCTTTGTGTTCAGCTTTTCCTCTGAATTTTTTTTTTCCATCCCTGTATATCCTTATTGAAGGTCTCTTCCCCCTCCCACCACATCTGATCATTTTTCTTCTCTGCAACTCCCCATCCCCTTCCTTGGCAGGGAGCAGACAGTCCTATGGTCACACTGGCCCAATAATGCTTGGATCAGTCTTCACTCCCGGCCAAATCCAGTTTTGTTCCCCCTCCCTCAAGAGTGAGTCAGGTGTTCCTATAGATGGACTGGGGTTTGAAGGGTCAGTCCAGGGTGTTTCTGATCCCAAGCTGTTCAGTGGTTGTGGTTTGCTGCTTGGGCAT
>PVIH01026870.1:0-10765 GCA_004025045.1 Sigmodon hispidus | reverse complement strand
TTGTTCTTAGTGTCTGTGCTACTGGTGTTATATTTAGGAAGTGGTCACCTGTGCCAATGCGTTGGAGGGTATTTCCCACTTTTTTTTCTATCAGGTTCAGTGTGGCTGGGTTTATGTTGAGGTCTTTGATCCACTTGGATTTGAGTTTTGTGCAGGGTGACAGGCTTGGATCTATTTGCATTTTTCTACATACTACCATCCAGCTATGCCAACACCATTTGTTAAAGATACTATCTTTTTTCCTCTGAATATTTTGGGCCTCTTTGTCAAAGATCAGGTGTTCATAGGATTTTGGATTTATGTCAGGATCTTCAATTCGATTCCATTGATCCACAAGTCTGTTTTTAATGCCAGTACTAGGCTGTTTTTAATATTGTAGCTCTATAGTATAACTTGAAGTCAGAGATGGTGATGCTTCCTGAGGTTCTTTTGTTGAGCAAAATTGTCTTGGCAATCCTGGCTTTCCTGTTATTCCAAGTGAAGTTTAATATTGTTCTTTCAAGGGCCGTAAAATATTATGTTGGGATTTTGATGAGCAGTGCATTGAATCTGTAGATTGCCTTTGGTAGAATTGCCATTTTTACTATGTTGATCCTACCTATCCAGGAACATGGGAGAGCTTTCCATTTTCTTATGTCCTCTTCAATTTCTTTCTTCAGTGATTTAAAGTTTTTGTCAAATAGACCTGTTACTTCTTTGGTTTATAGTTACTCCAAGGTATTTAATGCTATTGGCGGCTATTATAAAGGGTGATGTTTCCCTTATTTCTTTTTAGCCATTTTATCTTTAGTGTATAGGAGGGCTACTGATTTCTTTGAGTTAATCTTGTATCCTGCTATGTTGCTGAAGGTGTTAATCAGCTGTAGAAGTTTCCTGGTAGAATTTTGTGGGTCACATATGTATACAATCATATCATTTGCAAATAGAGATAGTTTCACTTCTTTTCCAATTTGTATCCCCTTAATATCCTTTCGTTTTCTTATTGCTTTAGCTAAAACTTTGAAAACTATATTGTATAGATAAGGGGAGAGAGGACATCCTTGTCTAGTTCCTGATTTTAGTGGGATTGCTTTGAGTTTTTCTCCATTAAGTTTGATGGTGGCTGTCGGCTTCTTGTAAATCACCTTTATTATATTGAGATATTTTCTCTATATTCCTGATCTCTCCAGGACTTTTATCATGAAGCAGTGTTATATTTGTCAAAGGCTTTTTCAGCATCTAAGGATATGATCATGTAGTTTTGTTCCTTTAGTTTGTTTATATGATGGATGGCATTTACTGTTTTTTTTTTAATTAAACTTTATTTATTTATTTATTTATTTATTTGCCTTGGTGTTTGCCTGGAACTGGAACTACAGACAGTTGTTAGCTGCCATGTGGGTGCTGGAAATCGAACCCGGTTTCTCTGGAAGAGCAGAGGGTGCTCTTAACCGCTGAGCCATCTCTCCAGCCCCAACATTTACTGTTTTTCATATGTTGAACCATCCCTGCATTTCTGGGATGAAGTCTACTTGATCATTGTGGATGATATTTTTTATATGTTGTTGTATGTTTGCCAGAATTTTGTTGAGAATTTTAGTATCAATATTCATGAGGGAAATTGGTCTGTAATTTCTCTTCTTTGTTGTGTCTTTGAGTGACTTGGGTATTAGGGTAACTGTGGCCTCATAAAAGGAATTTGGCAATATTCCTTCAATTTCTGTTGTGTGAAACAGCTTGAGGAGTATTGATAATACCTCATCTTTGAATGTCTGGTAGAACTCTGCACTGCAACCATCTGGACCTGGGCTTTTTTTTTTTTTACCTGGGAGGCTTTTAATGACAGCTTCAATTTCCTTTGGGGTTATAAGTCTGTTTAGGTATTTAATCTGATCTTCATTTAATTTTGGTAAATGGTACTTGTCCAGAAATCTGTCCATTTCTTGTAGGTTTTCCATTTTTGTGGAGTATAGATTTTGAAAGTATGATCTGATAATTCTCTGGTTAATGGGGGTCTGCTTTTATGTCCCCCTTTTCATTTCTGATTTTGTTGATTTGGATACTCTCTCTCTCTGCTTTTTGGTTAGTTTGGGTAAGGATTTATCTATCCTGTTGACTTTCTCAAAGAGCCAACTCTTTGATTCATTGATTATTTGTATTGTTCTTTTTGTTTCAATTGTATTGATTTCAGTTCTAAGTTTGATTATTTCCTGCCATCTACTCCTTCTAGGTGAGTTTGCTTCTAATTGTTCTAAGGCTTTCAGCTGTGCTGGGATTTCTCTAGGTTTTTCATATAGGCATCTAGTGCTATGAATTTTCCTCTCAAGATTGCCTTCATTGTGTTCCACAAGTTTGAGTATGTTGTGGATTCATTTTCGTTAAATTCTAAGAAGTCTTTGATGTCTTTCTTAATTTTTTCCTTGACCCAGAGGAGGTTCAGTTGAGTGATGTTTAGTTTCCATGAGATGGTAGGCTTTCTGTGATTTTTGATGTTGTTGAACTCTAACTTTAGGCCATAGTGGTCTGATATGATACAAGGGACTATTTCCACTTTTTTGTATCTATTGATATTTGCTTTATGACCAATTAATTGTATGGTCAATTTTAGAGAAAGTTCCATGTGGTGCTGAGAAATATGTATATTCCTTTCCATTCAGGTGGAAGCTTCTGTAAATATCTATTAAATCCATTTGCATCATAACCTCTGTTAGACTCCTTATTTCTTTGTTGAGTCTCAGTCTGGTTGACCTATCCAAGGCTGAAAGTGGGGTATTGAGGTCTCCCATTATTAGAATGTGAGAGTTGATGTGGGATTTGAGCTTTAGTATTGTTTCTTTTACATAGATAGGTGCCCTTATATTAGGGGCACAAATATTCAGGATTTAAATCTCATCTTGACCAATTCTTCCTGAGATGAATAAGTAATGTCCATCCTGGTCTCTTTTAATTTAGTTTGAAGTCTACTTTGTTTGATATTAGGATGGCAACCCCAGCTTGTCTCTTAAGGCCATTTGCTTGGAAAATCTTTTCCCAACCCTTTACTCTGAGCCTGTGTCTTTTTTAAGGTTGAGGTGTGTTTCTTGTATGCAGCAGAAGGATGGCTTCTGTTTTTGTATCCATCATGTTAGTGTGTGTCTTTTTATAGGTGAATTGAGTCCGTTGATAGTAAGGGATATTAGTGGCCACTGATTGATATTTCCTGTTACTTTTGTTGGTGAGTTATATGTATTTCGTTTCTCTGGGCTTTTCTTCAGTGGAGTTATTGATTGATTGTGGTTTCATGGGTGTATCTAGGATCCTTAGGTTGGAGTTTTCCCTCTAATGCTTTCTGAAGGGCCAGATTTGTGGACAGGTATTGTTTAAATCTGACTTTGTCATGAAATATCTTGTTTACTCCATCTATGATGATTGATAGTTTTGCTGGGTACAGTAGTCTAGGTTGGCAGCCATGCTGTTTCAGTGTCTCTATAACTTCTGACCAAGACCTTCTTGCTTTCATTGTTTCCATTGACTAGTCAGGAGTTATTCTGATGGGTCTGTTATTATAGGTAAGTTGGCCCTTTTCTTTTGCAGCTCTTAAAATTTTCTCTTTGTTCTGTATGTTTTGTGGCTTGATTATTATGTGGCAAGCAGACTTTTTTGGGGGATCAAATCTATTTGGTGTTCTGTAAGCTTCTCCTTTTTTAAGTTGGGAAAGTTTTCTTCTATGATTTTATTGAATACATTATCTGTGCCTTTGAGCTGGTATTCTTCTTCTTCTATTCCTATTATTCTCAGGTTAGGTCTTTTCACGGTGTCCCAAATTTCCTGAACATTTTGTGTTATGGCTTTTTTGGTTTTAGTGTTTTCTTTGACTGATTTATCTATTTCTACTATTGAGTCTTCCACTTCAGAGATTCTCTCTTCCATCTCTTGGATTCTGTTGGTTATGCTTGTGTCTGTAGTTCCAGTTCTTTTCTTCAGAATTTCTATTTCCACCTTTGCCTCATTTTGTGCCTTTTTTATTGCATCTGTTTCACTTTTTAGTTCATGGACTGTTTCTTTCATTTTTTGGTTTTCCTTTTCTTGGTTTTCTTTCCAGGATTTGTTCATCTCCTAATTTTTTGTTTGTATATTCTTCTATTTCTTTAAGGGATTTTTTCATATCCTCTCCATAAAGGTGCTTTTGCTGTCGTTTCCTTCTATTTCCTCTTCATTGCTCAGTTCAGATCTTGTAGTTGTAAGATCGCCTCTTTCTTCTGGAGTTACCTTGTTGTTCTTTATATTGCTATATGTATTCTTGCACTGGCGTCTGCCCATGGCTTCGGTGGTTCATGATTAGTCAGTTGTGGTTAAAGGGCTTGTGCGTCTCCTGTCTGCTCTGAGCAAGGGGTCTGTTTGATCTTTGACTCTGCTCTGGACAGGCGACTGCCTTTCCAAGGGATGGAGTTTCAAAGTCCTTGGTCCTTGTCTGGTGATGCAATTCACCTTAGAGATGGGGGGGGGGGGCAGTTGGGCAGGGCCTAGAGCCTTCTGCTGGGAGGAGTCTGAGATCAGACCCTTGGGTGAGAGCCAGATCCTGGAGAGGAATTCTCTGGATTCGTAGTTAAATTTTTTAAACAAATTTTAGAGGCTAGAGAAATGGTTTAGTGATTAGCAGAGGACTCAAGTTTGGTTCCCAGCCCATGTCAGTTGGCTTACAACTGCCTACAACCCTGGCTCCAAGGTGATCTTGAGCCTCTGACCTCAGTGGGCAATGGCACCCAAACACAGACACTCAATTAAAAAGTTAAAAATTTTCTTTTTAATTTATTTATTTGCCTTGGTGTTTGCCTACATGTGTATCTGTGAAGGCTATTGGATCCCCTGGAACTACAGACAGTTGTGAGCTGCCATGTGCACTCTGGGAATCGAACCCCAGTCCTCTGGAAGAGCAATCCGTGCTCCCAAACACTGAGCCATCTCTCCAGCCCAAATTTTTAAATTTTTTTAAAAAATTATTTATTTTTATTAATGTGCATTGGTGTTTTGTCAGGGAGGTCAGATCCCCTGGAACACTAGAGTTACAGACAGTTGTTAGCTGGCATGTGGTTGCTGGGAATTGAATCGGGGTCCTCTGGAAGAGCAGTCGGTGCTCTTAACCTCTGAGCCATCTCTCCAGCCCCCAAAAATTTTTAAAGAGAAGTTAATTGGGTGCAGTAAAGAAACCCAAATAACCACACTGTGAGTGAAAAGGTCTTTTTTCCAAACTGCTGGATAAATGCTGGGGTACTGGCTTGTGAGTAGGCACAGACTAAAGGAGCCTAGAGGCTTGTCAACATCATTCCCCTTCCCTCTGGCCAAAGGACATATCGCTCCCCATAGGTGCCACAGTCATATGTTGGTTCAAGGCCGGCCAGGGTAAGTAAAAAATGTGTGTGAGTGGAGGTGGATGGATGTTGAGCGTGGGATGTAGCTCAGTGGTTGAACATTTGCCTAGCATTTGCTAGCCCCTGAATTCAATGCCTAGTACTGAAATAATAAAAAATGGACATGAAGGCCAGTAACATAGCTTAGTGGTAAAGCAGCCTAGCATACTTGAGGCCCTGTGTTTGACTCTTTTTTTAAAAAAAGATTTATTTATTTATTATGTATGCAGTACACAGAAGAGGGCAACAGATGTCATCATAGATGGTTGTGAGCCACCTGGGAATTGAACTCAGGAGCCATCTCTCCAGCCCCTGGGTTTGACTCTTAATATCACATAAACGAAAATATTTTTGTGCTTATTTTTTGACTTTTTTAATTTAAAAATTTTTGCCTGTACCCATCACTGCTTCCCCTCCCACCCCTTCTCCCAGTTCTCCCTCAGCCTCTCCCCACCCCAACCCCCCATTCACTCCCCAGAGAGGGCCAGGAATCCCAAGGTGAGTCACTTCAGTCCAGCATATCCAGTTGAGGTAGGGCTGAGTCCCTCCCCCCAAGTATCAAGGCTGAGGAAGGTGTGTCATTCCCCCTGCCCAGGGCATGGGCTCCAAGAAGCCAGTTCATGGACCAGGAATAAACTCTTGTCCAAGTGCAAAAGGCTCCACAAACTGCCCACGCTTTTCATCTGTCATCCACATTTAGAGGATCCACATCCATTCCATGAAGGTTCATCAGCTGTCATTTTAGAGTCTGTGAGCTCCCAATGGCACCTGACAGCCTACTCCATGGGTCTCCCCATCATGATCCCATCCCTCCACTCATGCAATCTCTCCTCCCTCTCTTCAGCTAGACCAGTAGCTCCACCTGGTGTTTATCTATGGATCTGCATCTGCCTCCACCAGCTGCTGGATGAAGGTTCTATATTGGCAATTACGGTGGTCATTCTTTAAAAATAATGCTAGAGACTCTAGCAGGAGTCAGAGGTTATGCATTACTTTAGTCTCTGCACTCTGGAGCCAGAGTCAGGCAAATCTTTGTGAGTTTGAGGCCAGCCTTGTCTACAAATTCTGGGACAGCCAAGGTTACACGGAGAAACTCTGTCTCCAAAAACAAACAAACAAAAATCTAGTTAGCCAGGGCCACAGAAAATTATTTGGTGACCCCAAGAAGGGGCCTTGAAGTCCTTTTATAGAGAAGAACCATGTGCAGGAGGTGCAGAATTTTCAGCCTCTGCGAAGTATGGCACCTGGAGTTGGGATTTGTGAACTCCAGAAAGAGCAGCTCTTAGGAGAGTGCCCCTCTTTGGATTTAGTACCTCTTGAAGAGTGCATTCCAAGAGTTGAGGTTTACAACTCCTTTTTTTTCTTCATTATTTATTTTGTATTTATCAAAAAAAGTAAAATGAGTTTAAAATGCTGAAAAGTTAACAATAACTATAAAGAAGATAAAAATCATAAGCATGACTTATCAAGGGTGATAATGAAAATAAGATACTTCTGATAACAGGGTGTTAATTCAAGATGTTCACATAGTCAAGGGTTCCTTTAAATTGCCTTTACCTTATCTGGGAGAATGCAGGGCAAGGGAAGTATTCAAAAGGGCCATCAGTTCTAATGCACTCAGAAATATGTATATAGGCTATAAGCACACAATTTTTCATATTTCTAGGCTCTTCATTTACAAACACATGTACAAACTTATTTATATGTAGGACCATGAGAGTATATTCAATTTATACTATTTACAAACAAATGTACAAATTTATTCATATTTAGGAACATGGAGAGTATGTTTATATGTAACTAGTTTTTGCTCTATGTGTTATGCTATTAATATATGTCCAGTATATGGACCTAGTAGTATAAATGTTAATACCATTCTTGAGATTGTTTTTCTTTTCCTTCTTATTGTCTGTGTGTGAGTTTTTGCCTGCGTGTATGTATGTGTACACCATGTGCATGCCTAGTGCCCAGGGAGGACAGAAGAGAGCGTTGGATCCCTTAGGACTGGAGTTACATATGATTATGAGCTGCCATGTGGGTGCTGGGAATTGAACTCAGGTCCTCTGGGAGCATAGGTAGTCCTCATAACAGCTGAGCCACCTCTCTAGACCCTTGAGATCATTTTCATGACCCTGAAAGCAACAAACATGTTATAACCAAGTGGAAGGTCAAGTCTTTGTGAGAAGCCCATTTTTGTCATCTCTACATCTTGAACCAATTTGAACATTTGTGATATTAATTTTCTCTGTATTATGATTACAGGATTTCTTTATGTAGCACTGGCTGTTCTGGAACTTGCTCTGTAGACCAAATTGGCCTCAAACTCAGAGATCTACCTGGCTCTGCCCCGCAAGTGCAGAGATGTGCATCACCGCTGCGTAGCTCCTAGTCTACCTTTTAAAAAGTTAATTTTTATTATTTTTACTAATGTGTGTGTATGTGTGTGTGAATAATGCCACGTGTATGTCCTCTAAGGCCAGAAGAGGGCATCAACAGGTGGTTGTGAACTGTCCAACATGGGGACTGGGGTCTTAACAGCTGATCATCTCTCCAGCTTCCTTATCTTTTGTTTTATGGCTTTTTTATAGGATGTTTTTGCCCTATATAATTTAAAATTTAAAAAAAAATAAATTTGTTTGTATTCAGCTTATTTTGAGACAGGTTCTTCCTGTGTAGCCCTGGTTGGCCTTGAACTTGACCTCCTTCTGCTTCAGCCTCCTGTGCTGGGATTCTAAGTCTGGGCCTCACATCAAGCTGTAGCAAAGAAACCTTTGTCCTGTCAGCATTGTGGTAAGTAGATTTAGGATTTTCCCTCAGGTTCTGGAGTTAAGCAGGGCCTTATGCATGCTAGACCCATCTCACTGGAGTACTAGATTATAGATACTCATATGCATTCAGATGGTGTCTGGATTCTAATTCAGGTCCTCATTCTTGCACATTAAGCACTTTTATACACCAAGCCATCTCCCCAGCTCCATGTTGGCCTTTTTTTTTTAAAAAAAAAAAAAAAAACAAAACTTTATTTATTTATTTGCCTTGGTGTTTGCCTGGAACTGGAACTACAGACAGTTGTTAGCTGCCATGTGGGTGCTGGGAATCGAACCCGGGTCCTCTGGAAGAGCAGATGGTGCTCTTAACCACTGAGTCATCTCTCCAGCCCCCACATTGGCCTTTTTTAAGAAGAAAAGAAAAAATGTGTTTTATATTATTAAGTTACATCCCCAGCTCCAGAAATTCTTTTCTGTGTTCAAGGCCAACCTAGACTGCACAGTCAGACATATACTCTCTATCCCTCACTCCCCCCACCACACACATAAAGGAATAACAATTCAGATCATTCAAGTAGTTGTAGTGTTAGCTACTTGAGAGACTGATGTAGAAAATCAAAAGTTTAAGACTTGCCTGCATTACCAAGTGAGTCCATGGTCAGCCTGGGCAGGTTATTGGGGCCCTGTCTCAAAAACTAGTATACATATATGCATATATATGTATCTACTTAGTGAGTTCTAGGCCAGCCATGCCTACACAGAGAAACCCTGTCTCAGAAAATCAATATTTATGTATGTGAAGGTTTTTTTCTTGTGGATTTTTGTTTTTGCTTTGCTTTTGTTTTTCAAAACAGGGTTTCTCTGTGTGTAGCCCTGGCTGGCACTCACTTTGTAGACCAGGCTGGCCTTGAACTCAAAGTCAGAGTTCCAAACTCAGAGCTCCATCTGTCTCTGTCTCCCAAGTGCTGGGATTAAAGGCATGTGCCACCACCCCCAGCCAAATAAATATTTTTTAAAAAGAAAGAAAAAGTATGGGCTGGAAAGATGGTTCAGCAGTTAAGAACTCTTACTAATCTTTTGAAGGAACTGAGTTGGGTTCTCAGCACCCCCAATCCAGCAGCTCACAATTGCCTGTACTCCAGCTCCAAAGGGTTGATACTCTCTTGTGGTGTCTTTGGCTCTGTGTGGGCATGCACACTCATATATCCCTACATATATGTGTGTGTGTGTGTGTGTGTGTGTGTGTGTGTAAAACAAAAAAAGGGTTGGGAATATAATGTCCAGTGGTAGAAGGCTTGTTTATATATTGATGCCCTAGATTCAAGCTGTAGGATAGCCAAAAGAAATGATGACAATATCAGTAATAATAATTACTGGTTATTATTATTTAGTCAATTATGCCAACATCACCAAGGGCTAGAGAGATGGCTCAGCAGTTAAGACTTACTGTTGTTTCAGAGAATCTGAGTTCAGTTGTTATCACCCACATGGTGACTCTCAACAATCTATATAACTCCAATTTCAGGAGATCCCTACCTCCACAGGTACTAGGCAAGCAAGTGCTTCACAGACCTTTATGCAAGCAAAGCACTCATACACTTAAAATACAATTTTAAAATGAATTTTTAAAAACACTGATTTGAATGCCACTTTTTAGATTGTGTTCCTGTACATACTTAAATTTAGTTCTGGATTTCCTCTTGCATTCTGCTGACTGGCTCCATTTGTGCTACATTTAACACTACACATGTGTGTTTTAATTTTCTATGTGTATGGGATGGTTTTTTTGTCTGAGGGTATATGTTTGGTGTCCTTCGAGGCCACTACAAGTGGAGTTAGAGATGATTGTGAGCCAGAAGTTCTTAACCACTGAGCCATCTCTCCAGCCAACTCGATATATTTGAGATGGGGGTCTCATTGTGTATTTCTGGCTGGCCTCAAACTCATAGAGGTTCACCAGCATCTTCCTCCCAAGCACTAGAATTTAAGGCATGCACTCCCATACACTATTATTTTTAGTGACAGTGATTTTTGTGGTCAGTTTCAATTTTTAAAAAAAGCCTTTTTTCCATGTTCCTGATGTTCTTTTTCTTAGCTATTCTTAAACATGAATTTATTCTTGTGAACCTTAAAATAATTTTATCCAGTTTCAGAGGGAAAACATTAGAATTCTGGTTGGTATTTAATTGGATGTATATATTAGTTTGAGGTTTGGCAAGTTTGACAACTTTATGATGAAGAATATCATGTGTATTCTGTAGTACCACAAATAGAGTCTGGGCCGGAAATCCATAATGAAGTGCTTGGATGTGTCTGTAGGAAATATTCACACCCAAAGTGAGTTATGTAAAACTATTTATAGCCTCATGTTAGTCCATGTCAGGTTTCGCCACTAGACAGTTTTGTGCTTGCAGAAATCTTTTGCCTATTTCTTTTTTTTTTTTTTTTTTTTTTAAAGATTTATTTATTTATTATGCATACAGTTTTGCAGAAGAGGGCACCAGACCTCATCATAGATGGTTGTGAGCCACCATGTGGTTTTGCTGGGAATTGAACTCAGGTCCTCTGGAAGAACAGCACTGGAAGTCAGTGCTCTTAACCTCTGAGCCATCTCTCCAGCCCCCTTTTGCC
>PVIH01026869.1:0-17980 GCA_004025045.1 Sigmodon hispidus | reverse complement strand
CAAGTGATATAAAAAGCAATGTTCTGTTCAATCCCTTCACTTTCTTTCAGTATTGGGTTCAAACTGTACGACTGTCAGTTTCCCTGATATTCTACTCTGGCTTTGCCCCTGTAGCTTCTAACAAGTCTCCAGACAAATGTCACTGTCCCTGCCCGTCTACAGGAAGTTCTACTAGTCAGTCCTCAGGTACTGACTTTGTCTTTAAAGAACACAGAGTTGGGAAACTGTTCAGCTTCAAGTACTGCTCATGGAAAGATTTTCTTAGAAATTGAACAATACAAGGGCTGTTAGTTACATCGAGTGTTGAATTTTAATTTTCCACACTTGTCAATGGCAGCAGAGATTTTCAGGTTACCAACCTTCTTATAGGTGTAGCTTTCAAGTGGTTCATTGCCACAGAGAGGATGAGGATGCAATTTTAAATTAGAACCTTCAACAAAATTTCAAAGTGTATTTTACAAAGACCCGTTATTGTATTTTTGCTTGTGTTTGTCAACTCTTTCAAGTTGTTCAATTTCCTTTTTTAAAAACATTAAAATTTCTATTATAACACTACTTTTGCTCTCTTCTTGAAGTAATTTTTACAGGTAACACAAAGATTATTTTTCTTTTCCTAAATAACACTTTCCCAAGAACAGGATGTTCTTTACCTTTTAGTGCCAGTAATATAAGAAAAATGCCTATACAGCCAGAACTGCAGGAGCCACAGCCAACGTCTGCACGCACAGCTTGGCAACTGGCAGGCTGTCTTTTACATACCCCTTCGCCTTGCTTAGCTTTGTCACCAGGGAGGTTCTGTCATCAATTTCCATCCTATAGATGGAAAGTGCTTCATAGGCAGCTGGGGCAAGTGGGCCATCATCACATTAACTCTTGGGTAAATATTAGCAGTGCACATACTGAGTGCCTTTGTGGGGTTAATGGTGTGTCAGGGGAAGCAGATGTTTGGGTTTCCATTTTTATGAAATATTAGTGACATTTTCAACAATTAAATATAACAGTATGGAAGTGGCTTATGGAGGAAATATATCCAAATAAAGGTAACCCATCCACTCAATGCCATGGCAGTCAGAAACCATCAGCAACACCACATTAAGACGTATTTTACAAAGCACATAAACAAGAAAACTAACTAGACTCTATTTTTAAAGCAGGGTAAAGGGAGTTGGAAGAGAATGCAGGAAGTAAGTGACAGCATGGGAAGAGCTGGAGAAGAGGGAGGGAAGGATGAACTTGATCAAGAAAACATTATGTATTTAAAAAGATAACAAAAGCAATTTATAATGAAGTGGGGGGAACACTAAAGGCATTATACTTTTACATTTAAATATTTATTCATCAGGAGTTAGTGACACCTTATTGCATGCAGTTAGAGAGGGTTTTTTTCTTTCTTTCTTTCTTTCTTTATTATTTATTTATTGTGCATGTGTGCATATGTGAGGGGGCAGCCATTTATTTTTATCTCTGGTCTTCCTTTTGTAGTATTTCTTTAAATATAGTCAGATGATCATTTCATATGGTCATTATAGAAACAATTTTTTTCCTTAAAGTCATATAATCTCTTTGTTCTGTATAAAGCAGGCCAACTGCCCTATCATATTTTAGAAGTACAATGAATTTATGAGTTGATAAATCATGGCCACTTTCTTGGTATGCCAATTGAAATTATAGGTAGCCATTTTGTCCCCTCTACCAGGGAGTTTACATTTCAGCCTGTTGTAGGGGAAAGGAATGACATACACTCTTCTGTAACTCCTTCTGGCTGAAACCAGCGACTTGTAATATTAAGGTCCAGGAAGGCTAAAATGCTAGGCAATGGCCAGGCAATAGGACATTAATCAGGAGCATCTAATGCTTTAGTTGTGGGGTTCAATCACATTGGCTGGACTGGTTTACATCAGCTTTCAGCAAGCCCAGAGGTAAGCATGTTTGTAGTCTGCAGGTTATCCCTGGATGGTGTTTGCCAGCCGAGAGGAAATCAGATAAGGCATATAAAGACTAGGAACAGAAGTTAAAGTTTAGAAACTTTAAAAAGTTACATTTGGAACTTTTAAGTTCATAGTTTTAGAAATTGGGGAATGAAAAGAATCCTAAAATGAGGAGAGAGAGAGGAGGGAGGGAGGAAGAGAGAGAAAGAGAAGGGAGGTAGGGGAGAAGAGAGAGAGAGAGAGGGAGGGAGGGAGGAAGAGAGAGACAGAGACAGAGACAGAGAGAAAGAATTCATCCTCAGGAACAGATAGATAGGTGGAGGAATTTAGGCTGTAGTTTTCTGGAGTCCATATGATCTATGACAATTGAATTCATGTCTATGACTTTTTTAACATCTTGATGCTTACATAAATTTTCAGTTTACAAAAAGAGATAAATGTTTTAGCTATATTAGCAGTATCATTTTACTGAAACCTACATTGTAGAAAAAGCAGTTAATAAGCGTCTCTAAAACAGCAGGAGCAGATTCATATTTTCCAGTCTTAGTAAAAGCTTCAGCTTTAGGTTAAAAAGTATAATCCAAATGATCTATGTATCAATTAAAAGGTCAGAAAGTAGCTCATAGTACATTACTTAGTCAGTCATCCTAGGCTCCTCTGGTCTTCATGACTATTGGGGGCACAGGTACCAGGACAAAATGGGAGGCTTTCCTTTGGATGAAGAACATGGGAAGGAATAATGTTATTGGCAGTCAACTTTCCAGTGTCCTACATGCCCACTGCTTGGAGAAGTGAGACACTGAGGCAGTCTTGTTCAGTGATTAGAGTTACCATAATTCATGTGGGGTCATCTTAGTTGTTATGCTCAGTATCTTCTGGAGAACTTGGGGGTCATTTTGAGAATCTGGAGTCTCTGTCAAAGTATGGTTAAACATCTTAAATGCCATAGTCATCAGATCTATGACAAGTTTGAGGACCATCATTTATTAAGTCTATCCGAGCTAAACAACCATTGTTTATTTTTAGTTATTTGCTTTAGGCTATAACTTGAAAACATACATAGGAGGCTAAGTAGTTTTTTTTTTCTGTAATTAATTACATTCAAACTTAGCATGACTACAGTCACAGTTCTGATCACATCAAGGGCTACTCATCTTTACCAGTTTCTAATAAGAATAACAACTTTTGAATTGAAACACTTTAATATGAGGTAAGACTTTGAGCTCAAACATAATTTATAAAGAGACTGGAAACTTTCTTTCATCTTTTTATAAGACTAAGACAGAATGTAACGGGTTTTTTTTGTATGATTCAGTTTACTAAGATAGCTACTGTTTTACAATAAAAAAAACCAGGAGGTTAGACATACATTTTAAAACCTGAGTAGACCTTAAATAAACTTTGCCAGACAGAGATGTTTGGTGTTTATAGCTATAGTCCTAATCACAGTCTTTTATTCACCTATTTATTAAGATTAGACATTATAATAAAATAGCATATAAAAAAGTATCTCATAGCCTTATAAACATAAATATTTCTAAAAGCTGTTCTTTAAAAGAAAATCCAGTTGTTTTTATTTTAAATTTTTTCTAAAATTCTAAAATTTTCTTTTAAAGAATCTTAAAATTTTTCAACTATGTGTTTCTGCAATATCAAAATGAAGTATTTTTATTTTCAGAGGAAAGATACAGGGTACAACCATAATCTGTAGAAGTCAAAACCAAACTTTAACAGTGTATATAATCAGTGTCTCTAAAATCACTACTATTCGGTGATTCTTATGCTACAAAATTTTTCTGCCAGCAAGATATATTCTTGTATATGACTACATGGAGGTAGAGCTTTAATAACTTATTAAACATTGTTTTCAATTTTTATTTTTATAAATCCTATTCCTAACACAGGGCAATAATAATCATCTAAAAATCCTATTCCAATTTCTTTTTACAATTTGTTTATTGTTTTTTGAAAATCAATATCAAACTTTATATAAAAAAGCAAAACATTCAGGGTAGCTAAAAAAACAAACAAACAAAACAAAACAAAACAAAACAAAACCATACAGTAATAGAACTACTCTTTTCTCTAAAATACATGAAACATAAAATATAAAATCTAAAGTTCCTCAATCCAGGTCAGGCTCAGCTAATGAGGAATAAAGTACAGTAAGTCACAGCTAATGCCCAAGAATCCACAAATTTCTGCTAAGCAACTCTTCTACAGTAAAACCAGAAGGTGTGTGTGTGTGTGTTGTGTGTGTGTGTGTGTGTGTGTGTGTGTGTGTTTTAAATCACTCTATTCATGCATCATCTTTCAATGAAATAAGAATATTTGGCTTAAAGTCCATAATGAGTGAGTACATCCCATGCTTAACCTTCTGGGTTTGTGAGACCTCGCTTAGGAGGATATTCTCCAAATCCATTCATTTGCCTGTGAAATTTAGGATATCATTTTTCTTACTGCTGAATTGTACTCCATTGTGTAGATGTACCACAGTTTGTTAATCCATTCCTCAGTTGAGTGGCATCTAGGTTGTTTTCAGATTCTAGTTATTATGAATAATGCTTCTATGAATATAGTTGAGCTAATGCTTTTGGGGTGCAAATGTGCATCTTTAGGTTATATGCCCAATAGTGGTATTGCTGGATCCTTGGGGAGAGTGGTTCCCAGTTTTCTGAGAGATTACCATACTGTTTTCCAGAGCAGCTGAACCAGTTTACATTCCCACCAACAATGGAGGAATGTTCTCCTTGCTCTGCAACCTCTCCAGCATAGGCTATCATCTGTGTTTTTGATCTTAGCCATTCTGACAGGTGTAAAGTGGTATTTCAAAGCTGTTTTGATTTACATTTTTCTGATGGCTAAAGATGTTGAGCATTTTATCAAGTGCCTTTCAGTCATTTGTAATTTTTCTGCTGAGAATTCCCTTTTTAGTTCTAAACCCCATTTTTTGATTGGGTTATTTAGGATTTTGAGCTCTAGGTTCTTGAGTTCTCTATATATTTTAGAGATCAGTCCTTTGTCACTTGTAGGGTTAGTGAAAAGCTTTTCCCATTTTGTAGACTGTCGTTTTGTCCTATTGACAGTGTCCTTGACTTTACAGAAGCTTCTCAGTTTCAGGAGGTCACACTTATTGATTGTTGTTTTTAAGGTCTGTGCTAATGAACTTATATTTAGGAAGTGGTCCCCTGTGCCAATGCTTTGGAGGGTATTTCCCACTTTCTTTTCTACCAAGTCCAGTGTACTGAGTTTATGCTGAGGTCTTTCATCCACTTGGATTTGAGTTTTGTACAACGTGATAGACTTGGGTCTATTTGCATTTTTCTACATACTGCCATCCAGTTATACCAACACAATTTGTTGAAGATACTATCTTTTTTCCATTGAACATTTTTTATCTCTTTGTCAAAAATCAGGTGTTCATAGGTTTTTGGGTTAATGTCAAGGTCTTCAATTTTATTCCATTGATCCACAAGCCTGTTTTTATGCCAATACCAGGCTGTTTTTATTACTGTAGCTCTATAGACTTGAAGTTGAAGCTGGTGATTCCTCCTGAAGTTCTTTTGCTGAGCAAAATTGTTTTAACAATCCTGGCTTTCCTGCTATTCCAAATAAATTGAGTATTGTTCTTTCAAGGTCTGTAGAAAATTATGTTGAGATTTTGATGAGAATTGCATTGAATCAGTAGATAGCTTTTGGTAAGATTGCCATTTTGCTGTGTTGATCCAACCTGTCCAGGAGCATGGGAGATTTTTCCATTTTCTGATATCCTCTTCAATTTCTTTCTTCAATAATTTAAAGTTTTTGTCAAACAGATCTGTTACTTCTTTGGCTATAGTTACACCAAAGTATTTATTGCTATTTGCAGCTATTATAAAAGGTATTGTTTCCCTTATTTCTTTTTCAGCCTGTTTGTCTTTAGTGTATAAGAGGGCCTACTTTTTTTTTTAAATTAATCTTGTTTCCTGCTACATTGCTGACGGTATTTATCAGTTGAAGAAGTTCTCTGGTAGAATTTTGTGGGTCACTTATGTATGCAATCATATGATTTTCAAATAGAGATAGTTTCACCTCTTCTTTTCCAATTTGTATCCCCTTAATCTCCTTTCATTCTCTTATTGCTTTGGCTAAAACTTTGAGAACTATATTGAATAGCTAAGGGGAGAGGGGACAGCCTTGTCTATTTCCTGATTTTAGTGAGATTGCTTTGAGTTTCTCTTCATTTAGTTTAATGTTGGCCATTGGTTCTTGTAAATCACCTTTATTATACTGAAGAATTTTTCTTGTATTCCTTATTTATCTAGGGCTTTTATCACAAAGGAGGGTCGGACTTTTTCAAAGGCTTTTTCAGCATCTAAGGAGATGATCATGCATTTTTTTATTCAATTTGTTTATATGAAGGATGACATTTATAGTTTTTTTGTATGTTGAACCATCTCTGCATTTCTGGGATGAAGCCTACTTTATCATGGTGGATGACTTTTATATATATATATATATATGTTCTTGTAATCAGTTTGCCAGAATTTTGTTGAGTATTTTTGCATCAATATTTATGAGGGAGATTGGTCTGTAGTTCTCTTTTTTAGTTGCATCTTTGAGTGGCTTTAAAAAGAAACCTGGGTCTGAAAAAAGATTAGTCATAGATTAATTTCAGAGCCAGTCTTCCAATAAAGTAGAACAGCATAAAATAACTGTAATATTCTTCATACCCAAATGACATTTGAAGCCTCAAACCTGCTTCCCAGTTTTCTTTTCTAACCCTTCTTGTGCCTTTGTGACTATTATCCCACATTAAATTCTTCTAGTCTCTGTCAGGAACTCTATTTCATTACCTCTACGTTGAGAAATATACTCTTTTCATTTGTAGCTAAAGAACTGAGTGTGCTGTCCAAAAGCATGTAGATAGTTTGTAAACAGGTCTTCAAGCTTGTGTTTATTCTATAAACTATCCAAGCTTGTGTTTATCTATAAACTATTATTCTGCATCCAAATGACAAAATTTATTGAAGTCATGAGAATGGTTTTATCAATCATATTCCCTCTGAAATTAACTACATCATGGCAATAGCTATCCACTATTATTTGTCTTGGTTAGGTTTCTATTGTGAAGAGACACCATTACCATGGCAAGTCTTACAAAGGAAAACATTTTAGTGGGGTCACTTACATTTTCAGAGGTTTAGTCTTTTATCATGGTGCAACATGGTGACATGTAGGCAGACATGGTGCTAGAGAAGTAGTTGAGTATCCTATATCTTGACTGTTTTGGGATTTCTTTCTGTATGCCTTGAATAATATTCTTTAATAAGGAGACTGCTTTCACCTATGGCAGGCATTTTAGAAATAGGTAGGGAAATTGGAGCATGGGGTGGAGTCAAAGGAGACATGATCCAGCCACCCAAGAATCAACATGTAGAAGTAACACAGGTAAGCCATGGGACATGTGGCAAGATCGCTGAATGGAAATGGGTTGAATTTAGATTCAGGAGCTAGCTAACAATATCCCTGAGCCATAGGCCAAACAGTATGAAATTAACATGAGCCTTTGTGTGATTATTTGGGGCTAGTCGGTCTGGGACTGCTGGTCTGGTGGTCTAGACCACTAGCCAAATGGGCCAGTAACCTTTTACTACACTTGACTGAAAAGTAGGTCACATATTTCCAATGTATAATGGCACAGGATATACATACCATTCCAAAATGCAGGGAAGGGAGCATAGTGAGGAAATACTGAACCAAAGCAAGAGTGAAAACCAGCTAAGAAAACTCCAAACTCTGCATCTTCATGTCTGATGTCAAAGAGCTGTTTAGATTTCTAATTCTTTTAGCAATGTTGACTGCAACACACTTCTGTCTCTTGGACTTGTTCTACTCTGTTAGCAGCTCTCCTCATGAGGTATCCATGACTGGCATCTCCAACATCTTGGACTCTTCACAGTAATTAATCTTCAACTCCACTGCCTTACGAAATAGCCTTTCTAGGTCTCTATAAAGGGACACTCCTAAACAGGCCTGGCCTAAGCAGGTTTGTTTTGGCCAAGGAGGTAAACTCCATAGCCCCCTTTTCTATTCTTAATTCCAGAACCAAGTGTCTAAAGCTTCCAAGTTCTGCTGCTTACTGAAGCTGGCACATGGCCCCTCTTGTTTAATTAAATCTTCACCAAGTTTCTGTTTTCTGTGTTTCCTTCACTTCCTGACCTTGTCTAACTGGAATGTGCTCAGTAGACCAGGCTGACTTTGGACTCAGTGATCAACTAGCCTCTGTCTCCTGAGTGTTGAGTTAAAAGCGTGTACCATCATAACTTTACCTAAGTTTTTCTTTAATTTCTTTTAACAAGTTGAAAATTTAGAAGGGTGGGATCTTGTCCTGAGGTCACCACTCCCTTTATTTCATTTCTTAATCTGTTTATCTCTGTGAACACAGGGTTTAGCTTCATTCCACTTTCTGGTGTTCTTTTTCTCCCTGGCTTGCTCCTTTTTTAAAAAAAATTATAAATCTTCATTAGAGTCACCACTAATAACCAAATGACAGGGTCTGTATGAAGCTGTTTTGAGATTTCCTCTGCCAGTGGAATTAATCCAAATCTCTTTGATTTAGCCCCAGGCAGACTCTTTGAACAGAGAAAAAACCAGCTATATTCTTCACAAAAATATCACAGGAATGATCTCTAGGACACAGATTAATATTCTTATTCCATAAAATCTCTTCAAACAGGACCCCACAGTTTAAATCTTCCATGCATCCACTATTTTTTCCTTCTTTATTTATTTTGTATTTATCAAGAAAAACAGTAAAATGAATTTAAAATGCTGATAAGTTAACAATAACTATGAAGAAGATAAAAATCATAAGCATGACTTATCAAGGGTGATAATGCAAATAAGATTACTACACATATATTTACTTTGTGTTCAGCTTTTCCTCTGAATTTTTTCTTTTTCATCCCTGTATATCCTTATTCAAGGTCCCTTCCCCCTCCTGCCACATTAGGTCATTTTTTCTTCTTCACAACGCCCCATCCGCTCCCTGGGCAGGGAGCAGACAGTCCTATGGTCCCACTGACCCAATAATGCTTAGATCAGTCTCCACTCCTGGCAAATCCAGTTTTGTCCCCCCTCCCTCAAGAGTGAGTCAGGTGTTCCTATAGTTGGAGTGGGATCTGAAGGGTCAGTCCAGGGTGTTTCTGATCCCAAGCTGTTCAGTGGTCATGGTTTGCAGCCTGGGCATACTTGGCTGTTTTCTTGTTTGTTTGTTTAGAGACCACTAATGAGTGAGTACATCCCCTGCTTATCTTTCTGAGATTGTGATACCTTGCTCAGGAAGATATTCTCCAAATCCATCCATTTGCCTGTGAATTTTAGGATATTGTTTTTTCTTACTGCTGAGTAGTATTCCATTTTGTAGATGTACCACAGTTTGTTAATCCATTCTTCAGTTGAGGGACATCTAGGTTGTTTCCAGTTTCTTGCTATTACAAATAACCATGCATCTACTATTATGGGTCATTAAGCATCACTTCAAGCATTCCACTGCTCTAACACAATGTACCAAAATCCAAATTTCTCCAAACAAAAACATGGTCAGTCCTATTGCAATAAAATCCTACTTCTGTCTTAGTTAGGGTTTTTATTGCTATAAAGTGGTTTGATAAAAGTGGAAACTTTTACAAAGGGAAAATATGTACTTGGGGTGACTCACATTTCAGAGGTTTAGTCTGTTATAATCATGGTGGGACATGTTGATGTGCACCTAGAGAGGGTGATGGAGAAGTAGCTGAGAGTACTACATATGGACTCCAAGGCAACAGGAAGTGGTCTGTCTCACTGGTGTAGTGTAAATATAAGCATATGTGAGATTTCAAAGCCTGCTTCCACAGTGACATACTTTCTCAAGCAAAGCCATACTAACTCTAGCAAAGTCACACCTCTGAATTGTGCCACTCCCTTTGGGGACATTTTCTTACAAATCAGAATACCACTTAATTAACCATCTTTTCTAATGGCTTTTGAGATATTTAGACCAAGCACAAACTATTCACCTTTGAATTCCTAACACCTACTACTATGGTGGGAATTTAGTAATGCCATAAAAGTATTTGTGAAATGAATGAATAATAATCACTATCATTGAGAGATGCCTAGATCTATTGTACCTATAATTCTCATCCATTGCCTTCCCTCTTTCTACAATGAGTAAATTGTACTTCAGTCTACATGGTCCCATTCTATCCCAGAGTACCATATATTTATTTATTTACTTATTTTTGAAAAGTTTTATTTTTCACAGGAGATAAATAGGTTTTTAGGAATCTGGGTCCAAGTAACATTCTCTGGTGACTGAGGCACCTTAAACGACTTCACTTCTCTATAGAACAGTCAGTTTATTCTTTTATTGATCTTGGTGCTTTGTGCAGTGACTGGCACATAGTAAGTGTTAAATAAGAATTCATTGCACTGTAAGGTAGTAAAGAGAACTGGGGTTGTAGAGAAATTATGTGTTTCATTTTAAATAATTGTCTCGTCTATAGGCTTAATAAGAACTGATTGGCCAAAAGGCAGACAGGAAGTGTGGGCAGAGCTACCAGGCTAAGAAAACTTGGAGTATATAAAAAAAAACAGAGACAGACACCAGGTGGAGCCTCCCAAGAAACTCCACAGTGATGCGCCACTAGGCTTCGGCAGCAGACACAGAGGAAAGATGCTGAAATTCTGCTCTAAAAAAAGGTACTGAGCCACAAGGCTGAACAAAATGGGTTGAGTTCAGATGAAGGAATTAGCCAATTATATGCCTGGACCCTAGGTCAACCAGCACAAAAATAGTTTATGCCTGTGTGTGATTATTTGAGGCAAAGCAGGGCTGAGAGTGAGACTAAACCTCTGGTGCAGACCCAGAAAGTTCGGGCCAGAATCATATACAATATGTGCTCATACATAATCCCTCAGTGACAAATGGGACTTGGAAATCTGGAAAACTTTTTAAACATTTTAAAAACATAGAGTAAATTTAGAGTTATTCAGGATGATTTTTTTTTAAATTGACCCTGTTCAGAGAATTTTCATAAGTTAGCACTGTGCATAATTCTGAGAAATCATGCTGACATGTTAAAGTGACTTTCTAGAATAAATATGAAATTAAAAGACTTTGATGGTTGTCCTGCTTAGGATTTTTATTGATGCAAATAGACACTCTTATAAAGAAAAACATTTAATTGAGGTCCCTCACTTACAATTCAGAGGTTCAGTGCATTATCATCTGGGTGGGGAGCATGTAGCATGCAGGCAGACAAGGTGCTAGAGAGTCTTGTATCTTGCAGGTAATAGGAAGTCAACTGAGACACTCGGCAGTATCTTGTCCATAGGAAACCCCAAAGCCCATCCCTACAATGACACACTTTCTCTAACAAGGCCATAATCACTCCAACACCTCCTAATAGTGCCCCTCCCTATGAGATTATGGGGCCAATTATATTCTGACTATATCAGAATGATGATGAAAACTATTCCATTTTCAAGACATAAAATAGTTTGATGAGACTAGTGCAGTTGAATCATAGCTCAAGTCGTCTTTCTGAATTGCCTATAAATATTTATATCTACCCATAACCTGTTTAGGAAGGTATATTTTTGTCCATAAATAACTTGTATGTCATTAATAGCCATGTATAAAACTCTGTTTAGATGTCTGGTCTTTTACTAAATACTATTTTTTTTTTTGAGAGGGTGTATCAGTGTAGCTCTGGCTGTTCTGGAGCCCACTCTGTAGACCAGGCTGGCCTTCCTGAGTGCTGGGATTAAAGGTGTGTATCACAACTGTCCCAAAATCTTACATTAAGCCTGCACTTGTATTTATTCCAAGATTGCAGACATATTTATTGTTTTTATTTAGGTTGTTTTCTTGGTTAAAAATGCCATGTCTTTCAGGTATCTGTGAAATATCAGTGCCCTTGTAAGTATTTCTTTTCTTGAGCCTCCAGGGAAGTCCTGAAATACAAAGACCTCCAGAAGGAATCCTTGTCAAACAGATTCTGTGGACTCAGTTAGGAAGAGGTCTAGCAGCCTTCAACTGAGCTCAAAGGGCATCACCTGGGTCTCACTGCTCTGCTAAAGAATTGAAGTTTTATTTTAACCACATTATTATTAGCTTAAGTCAGAGCCTAATGGGCTCTGAAGCTAGCTTTAATATCACCAAAGACTAAGTATAGTTATTTGCATTAGAAATCAAACATACCAAATCTCCTTTGACATCACTTTTAAGATCAGTTAGAATAAAATGTTCTTAGATAATTTTATAATATTTAAGGTGCTGGTTAAGTTGTTCCTATTCAAGAGATCTTTGTGTGTGTGTGTGTGTGTGTGTGTGTGTGTGTGTGTGTGTACAGTGAATATGTATGTTTGTGTATATGGGTTTGTGTGTATAGGTAAGTTTCTGCACAGGTGCAAGTACACATATATAGGTATGCATATTAGGGAGGCCACAATTCAATACTGAATGTCCTCTTCTAGAATGCTCCACCTTAGGTTTTATACCAGTCTCTTCACAGGACTTGTCAGCTGTTCATTTGGTCAGGGTGCCAGGTCAGCACACTGCAGTCATCCTGCTGTCTGGGTCATCACAGTGTTGGGGTTACAGGCAGGTACAGAGAAGCCCAGCTTTCTGCTTCATTGATAAGAGTTTAAACTGAGGTCCTGAGGTTTAGAAATCACATGTTACCTACTAAACCACCTCCACAGCTGTGCTGGACAGTGTTACATCAACATGACACAGGCTAGAGACATATGGGGAGAGGGAGCCTCTGGAGAAAATGTCCCAGGAGAGTGACTGATGGTCTATCCTTTGGTGCATTTCTTGATTGATGACTGATGTGGGAGGTCCCAGCTCACTGTGGGTTGGAGCCATCTTGGTTGGCATTTCTGGGTTGTATAAGAAAGCAGGCAATGCAAGCCATGAGGAACAAAACAGGAAGCAGTGTCCCCCCATGGCTTCTGCATCCAGGTTGCTGTTGTGAGGTTTTTTCCTGACTTCCCTGGGTGATGAGCTGTGATATAGAGCTGTGAGCAAAAACATACCCTTTCTTCTCTAATTTGGTTTTGGTCCTGTTATTTTATTACAGCAATAGAAATCCTGGATGAGACACTCCAGAAACTCCAGCCCTTAAAGAAAGGTTTTTTCTTTTTTGGTATTTTTTTTTTTTTAAGAATGCTCTGTAACAGTTTAGTAAATGATTAAGCAACTACCTCTTTTAATAAATTAACAACTGTGCTCCTCTGTCCTCCTACTGGGTGGCCTTGTTCAGCACTGATATGAGGGTTTATGTCTAGTTTCTTGTAACTTATTATGCCATATTTGGTTGATGGCCGTGGGATAGGAACTCTTTGTTTTCTTAAGGGAAATGGAGGAGACATGGATATGGGGGAGAGGGGAGGTGCAGGGAGGGACTGAGGGAAGCAAAGGGAGGAGAAATTGTGGTCAGAATGTAATGTGTGAGAGAAAAACAAACAGAAAAACACAATTTAACCTCAGAAATATGAAAAGAATGACTTGTTACTGGTCAGTAAATAATTTAATTAACAACTGTCTGTTTCTTGAGAAGACAGCAGTACTATGTTTAAAGCATAGACATCTGGGAACAATAAGAAGAACATGGCAGAACCTGAGAAAAAAGTCACAACTCATGGTGCAAGATACTTTTCCAAGATCAAGGTATGGCTTGTTTGGATGTATGCATGCTTATGTGCATGAGATGCTTTTATTAAGCTTTAAATGTCCTGGTAACATTGCTTAGCTTACAAGAAGTTTTCCAATACAAAATCCAGTTTATCTATTTTGTTGTTAATTTCTGGCTTTAAGGAAATGGATTTTATAATTAGGGATGTCTAACCAGGATAATTCATCAAGGAAACTTACTAAGAATGCCTTAGAAAATCTTAAAGATGAATGAGGTTTTAAATGTGTATTAAGTTGTGGTGGAGTTTAGTCTGAGTTCAGAGGTCAGAACCCTAGTGCTCAACCCTCAGGGGTTACTGACAGAAGGTCAGGAGTCACAGATAGGAAACAGATCCCCAACAGAAGTGCTCTTTGATTGATATGCAAAAATGGCTTAATGACCTAGTCAGACAAATAATTTCTTCTAGATTTTACTACAATCATTGTTTTGTAGGTAATAAAAAAGTCCATTCTGATAGCTGTTTTGATGGTTTTTAGTATTTTAGAGATAATTGTCATTCTCATAAATAGGTCCAAAGGCATCTTAGCATCACCAAATATGAACTTGCAGTAACCCAAGGGATCTGGGCACTGGCCTAGTCTCTGCAGAGTCCCTCACAGATTCCTCTCTATGCTGCTGTCAATCTTAAGTCATTCTATCACAAGCTCCTTTACCTCACTCACATGTGTGGACTCTATACATTACTATAAAAGAGAGGGAGGCCAAGACTCAGACCTGGGAAGGGTTTTCACCTGCACTGATGCTCGAATTATTGAAACCAACCCCCCTCAAGTTATCCTTTAGTTAGAATGTGTTACTTTGCACAATTCAAGCAATGTGGTTTTTTTAAAACATTTCAATTCTTTCTTTCTTTCTTTTATTATTATGAACAAAGAAGTCACACTTTCTATCCTGTATATCCTTATTCAAGGTCCTTTCCCCCTCCCAACACATCAGGTCATTCTCTCTTTTCCACATCTCCCCATTCCTCTCCCCCCCCAGCAGGTGGCAGGTGGTCCCAAGGTCCCACTGTCACAATATTGCTTAGTTCAGCCTCCACTCCTGGCAGATCCAGCTTTCTCCCCCTAACCTCAAGAGTGAGTCAGGTGTTCCTCTAGGGGGAGTGGGATCCAAGGAGTCAGTCCAGGGTGTTTCTGATTCCAAGCTGTTCAGTGGTTGTAGTTTCCAGCTTGGGCATGCTTTGCTTTTTTTTATTTTTTATTTTTTGTTTGTTTGTTTAGAGTCCACTAATGAGTGAGTACATCCCCTGCTTATCTTTCTGGGTTTTTGATACCTTGCTCAAGAGGATATTCTCCAAAACCATCCATTTGCCTGCAAATTTTAGGATACCATTTTTCCTTACTGCTGAGTAGTATTCCATTGTGTAGATGTACCACAGTTTGTTAATCCATTCTTCAGTTGAGGGACATCTAGGTTGCAAGCAATGTGTTTATACTTCAGTATATTTCATTTGAAATGGTAATGGTAGTCCTACATTCTCAGACCTCTCATGTGTGTTTGTTTGTATCCCTCTCTTTGTTCACCTCTATCTCTGTATGGGTATGAAGGCTCAACCTTCAGTGCCATCCTATATTAGTGGTATGAGGGATTAGACCCATATCCTCACACACACCAGGCAACCCCTTTATTCCTGCTCGATACTTTATCCTCTACCTTTGAGACATGTTAATTACTTTAAATTTCTGTGGTTTTTTTCTATATGGATGTTTTGCCCCCATGTATGTTGGTGCAGCATTTGTGTGTATTGTAGTATTATTAAGGAAACTCAGAGCCAATTATTGGGGAAATATCAGAGAGAGGAAGCACCGCAGTAAATTCTCACCCAGCTGTCTTGCAACTTCCTCAGCTTTGCTCCTGGTTGCTTTTCCCAGTTGCTTCTGTTCTGTCTGGGTTTCTTTGAGCCCTTACATACCCTATCCCATCCAGGTTACGATTAAAGGCATGTAGCCTTGAACTCACAGAAACAGAAGAAGCTCTGTCTCTGGAGTTATGGGATGAAGGGTGTTGGTTGCCACTCCCAGCTTTCCCTGTGCTGGGATCAAAGGTGTGTGTGACTGACTCAGCTGTTTATCTTTGTATTCAAGGTTTAAGAATTTCCTGAACTGTCTGCCTAGGATTTGACTGTGTGCTCTCACCACAATATTCAGGTTTTATTAAGTATGTAATATATATCCACAGTGTACGCTATTCTTGGAAGACAGAAGAAGGTGCTGGAGGCCCCAGAACTAGAGTTGCAGTGGTTTTGAACCACAATGTGGATGCTGCAACTGAAGCCAGGTCTTCAGCAAGATCAGCCACTCATATTAACTGCTGAGCTTAATCTTCAGCTTCAAATCTTAGGATAATAATGAGTATCATTATTAATTACTAGAATTAATAGAACTTTATAGAGAAAAGTCATCAGCTATCATTATAAACACTACCTCTCAAAGTCTGTCTTAGTTAGGGGTTCTGTTGCTATAAACAGACACCATGACTACTGCAATTTCTATTAAAAATTATTGTGGCTGGCTTTGCAGTTCAGAGATTTAGTCCATTATTATGGCATGAAGCATGACAACCTTCAGGTAGACATAGTGCTGGAGAAGGAGCCTAGAGTTCTACATTCTTTTCAATATTTTGCAGAAAGTAAGCGATAGTAGGCCTGGCTTGGGCATCTAAAATCTCAAAGCCTACCTCCAGTGACACATTTCCTCCAACAAGGCCAAACCTCCTAACAGTGCCACTACCTGATGGCCAGGCAATCAAATCTATAAGCTTATAGGAACCATTCCTATTTAAATCTCTATAGTTACTTTCAGGTTTAACTATAGTAGATATTGGTGTGAATGATATGGAAAAATATTAAAATGATAAGTTTAAAAGCCAAAATTTAGAGGTAATTATTTAAAAACTATTAGATTTCTCTGAATTTAGAACTATCTAAAATGTTAGTACTCAAATGTTCTATAGTGCCAGACTAAAGTACCTAGTTTCTAAAGTTAGAAATATAATCATTAAGAAAAGTGTTTGTGGAAAGAGGAAATCATGATCTTCATGGCCTTTGACCAGGTAAACACTGGTGACCTCACTAGACACAGATGGTTAGTCTTAACCCAGTGCCTCCACTGATGGCCCTGGTTAAGGTTCATGGGTCAAAAAACAAAGCAAAACAAAACAAAAACTCATGAACCTTGGGAAAAAAATGCTAGGAATGAGGGTGTTGATGGACAAGAGGGGAGAAGAGGAAGCAGTGATAATCAGAACATACCGTGTATGTGAAATAAACAGACCGTAATTAATAACAATTATTAAAGACAAACAGGAAAATTTCCCAATGGGGAGGGGTGATGCCTTGGTCAGTAAAGGACCTGAGTTCAGTCCCCATGCCTACATAGAAACTGGGCATGGTGACAGTAACTGCAGTCCCAGTGTGGGGAGATGGAGTCAGGCAGATACTTGGTGCTCACTGACATCCAGCCTTGCCCTCTGGGTGAATTCCAGGCAGATGACAGTCCTGGTTATTAAAAAAGTACAAAGCTTGAGTAATTACACCTGAAGTTGTCTTCTTTTGCCCCGTGTATGTGCATCTATAAAAATCATCCCACCTGAACTTGGATGTATTACCCCCAAAAAGGATGAAAAAAAAAAAAAAAAGAGAAAACTCACTTAGGAAAAATGAAAAGAATGTCTAAAAAGAGTTTGCTTTAGGCTCTATGGAGTGCTGAGGTGAGTAGAATTGGCTTTATAAATACAGATGTTATGTAGCAGTAGACCTGAACCAGCATGGACACAGGTTTCTTTCACTTTCTGCACAGAACAAAATGTTTTAGATAAGCTAAGATCAGTGCACTTAGCTTAGCTTTCTTCTTCTAAGGATAAATCAGATAAATGTTCTCTCCAAGTCTATTTTTTTAATTTGACAGACCTTGATTTTAAATATAGGACCTGAATTATAAAACTCATATGAAAATTATCACGTGGGTTCCGCCACCGGGACCTGTGCTCTCTGCGGCGTCCCAGCGCACTCTGGAGCAGGGGCAGCTGAACTCTGCACCTGGCCACACCCGCAGCTCCTGCTGCTCAGGGAATCTACTAGGAGCCCTACTGCGACCCCGATCTGAGTGAACTGAGCAAACCAACTCCAGAGGCCTCTGAGGGGCGGTTTCGAACCCTGACCAGAGAGGTGACAGGAGACACACAAACCAAAGTGCCACAACTGATCAGGACCCATCTAATCGTGAATCACTGAACCCATGGGCAAACGTCAGTGCAAGAAATTACATAATAATACAAAAGGCAATATGGTAACTCCAGAAGAGAGTGGCGATTTTACAAATACAA